>JACEVL010002876.1:0-19284 GCA_020284085.1 Aporrectodea caliginosa
CACACACCCATCCATTCCTCCTTCCATCCATCCATTTCTCCATCCATCCATCCATCCATCCTTCCCACCAAAAATCCATCTATCAAACCATCCATACTATCATCTGTATGTTGATGCTGCTATACTGGATGTTGCAACATGCTCAAGTCAGGAACTGCATCCACCTTCTCAGATTATGCCTCCTATATTTAGATGGGTACCCCGTCAAAACGGCCCAGGACAAATCGGCCCAGACAAAACGGCCCCGACAAAACGGCCCTCGTCAAAATGGCCTCGACAAAACAGCCCCGTCATATCGGCCTCCGTCATTACGGCCCCCGTCATAACGGCCCCCGTCATATCGGCCCCAGTCAAATCGGCCTCAGTCATATCGGCCCCTCACAAAATATCGCATGTCCCAAGCACTCCTGAGTTGGATTGATGAAAAGTAATTATTTGCTCAAATGGAAGCTGGATTGATGACAGTTATCATGGACACTGGTAGGCTGACTATTTGCCAACGAAAAGTGTTGCATTTTGAAGATATAAATATAATTTGGAAACGTAAACTACGTTTTTACCGTTGGATTGATGAACAGAATTCTTTTCTTTTGCGTAAATAGAAGTTGGATTTCTGATAGTTGTCATTGAAAGCATTTAAATAATTAAATACGCCAACCAGTTAGCATTAGATGATGGTCCCCGCAGCGCATTGTCCAGCTGAACCGTCGCTTGAGGCCTCATTTCAACAGTTTGTCAACGTAAGCTTAAAAGTACTTGGAACATTGGATATTTTGTATGGGGCCGATATGACTGGGGCCGATATGACTGGGGCTGATATGACTGGGGCCGATTTGACGGGGCCGATATGACGGGGACCGTTATTACGGGGGCCGATATGACGGGGACCGTTATGACGGGGTCGATATGACGGGGCTGTTTTGTCGAGGCCATTTTGACGGAGGCCGTTTTGTCGGGGGCCGTTTTGTCGGGGCCAATTTGTCGGGGCCGTTTTGTCGGGGCCGATTTGTCCTGGGCCGTTCTGACGGGTCACCATTTAGATGCCCTACATCACAAGACTAGTAGAGCTTGCGCATGGTGTAGATGTGGTATGGGATGAATATGTGCAGTTGTGCACGGCAGGTTGAAGACAAACACACGCGGTGTGAGGGGTAAGGGAAGACGGAGGCGCGTTGAATCTTCTAATGCTCTACTTAGAAACTGGCAGGAATTTCTGAGGAACGACGAAAACAAGTCAGAGCTTTTTCCTTTCTTGAGTCTGGCATTTAGAGAAACTTGAAATACAGTAGAAACAGAAAGACAGATCATAACGACACACCACAAGGATTTATAAAGCGCCTCTCACAGTACAACCTAATCAGAGGCGCTTCCAGTGCGAAGGGCCCTCGAAAAAGAAAAGTCTTAAGAGAACGAGCAGAAACAGTAGTGCCCCTAGATAACATCACAGCACGAGTTACAGCAGGAAGGTCATTCCACAGCAAAGAGGCATAGGCACGATGCATTGCTGTGGCAGTCCGAGACCGAGGAACTAGAAGGTCATGATGGTCTAAAGAGCGGAGAGGACGTCCAGAAGTAGAGAGATAGGCCGTATGATAAGATCACAGAGGTAGCGTGGAGTTTGACCCAAAAACGTTTTACATAAGAAAGAGAATTTCAAACTGAATCCGTGCAGTTATGGGAAGCCAATGAAGGCGTTCAGTCATAAAAATCGAAATATGGGAGAAACGAGGAAGGCGGGCGATCAAACGAGCAGCTGCATTAAGTACTGATTGGAGTGTAGCCAGACGGAGTTTTGGTAGGCCTACAAGTAAGGAGTTACAGTAGTCAATGCGTGAACAGATGAAGGCATGAACCATGGAAGAAAAAAATCGGCGAGGGGACAGATCGTCGAATGGCACGTAGATGCCGCAAGTGATAAAAACTGAACCGAGAGAGATTAGAGATATGTGCAGAGAAAGAAAGAGTACTATCAAGAGTAACACCCAGGTCACGGACATTTGTCGAGAAAGTAAACTGAGGGAACTCCTTGTCAAACAAATCGTAATCAAGTTTAATTAGCTGCTGACGAGTGCCAAGCCAATTGAGTCTTGGATGAGTTGAGCGAAAGACGATTAGAGGACATCCAACAATTGAGATCGGCAGAAAGAGATTCAATAGATTGGGAAAGAGAAAGCTGGTGAGAAGAAGAGCCATGAACAAAGGCCTGGACATCATCAGCATAGAGGTGACCAGAGGCCGAGTGTTTAGCAAAGAGAAGAGGGATCTCAGCTGTAAACATGATGTAAAGAAGTGGACCCAGCACAGATCCTTGAGGGACTCCAAATTTAACAGGCACCCATGAGGTGCGCGAGTCTCCTAGAATAACCATTTGGGCACGATCAGTAAGATAGGAGCGAAAGCAAAGAAGAGAAAGGCCACTAAGACCAAAGGAAATTTCAAGGCGATGTAACAGAATATCATGGTTTACCATAGAACGAGTATGCGCATATTACGAATATTAAGATTTTTTGAAATTGACGAATATTGACGAATATTAAAACTGGCCAACGAATATTAAAAATATTAAATTTTTTAGTTCGTTTAATTCTTAATTCTTCAAAATCCGGGATTTATTGTAGAAAAATCAGTGCCAAAAATAGGCATAAGAATGGCTACATATTACAGTTATTCAGCCAAGTACAGACCTATGATGGGTAAAATCATAATTGACATTATACTGAGTGGCGCAGCAAGATATTTGGCGCCAATACCAGCAATTTTGAACTAATATAGGCCAACGACTCCGACTCAGTTCATGCCCTATCCGTCAGACGACCGGGCAAGCCAAGTCAAGGATTTAACGCATCACTGACATGCTGGCGTAAACAATATAACTTCAAATTATATAGAATTACTGGTGCAGAGATTTCAGATTAAAAGAGAGACAGACAGACTCAAGAGTAGGGCAAGATTTTGGTAGGAACTGGAAGCCTAAACCTACCACATAACAGACCACACACAGCTCCAAGTATAGCACCGCAAAACCACCGCACATGTTAGTCTTAAATTTGTAAACAAAGCAAAAACAGTGACGTCATCAACGAATATTTACGAATATTTACGAATATTAAAAATGCCCTAATATTCACGAATATTTACGAATATTAAAGCCTGAAGTCACGAATTCTCGTTCTATGTGGTTTACCATATCAAATGCTGGATAGGCATCAAAAAGTGCTAAAAGAGTAACATGGGATTTATCCATAGCAGAATAGATGTCAGAGAGAAGAGAGAGAAGAGCAGTTTCAGTTGAGTGGTGAGCTCTAAAGCCTGATTGTCTGGGCTGTAGAAGGTCTGACTGCCCAAGATAAGGAAGAAGTTGCAGAGAAACAAGTCGTTCTAAATAGTCCGTAGGTTTATGTCAAGGAACACAAATTTTGGGTAGAATCTTGGCAATGATGCTTAAATTAAAGATATGATTGTTCTGAAGCAGAAAAACGTTGTTGCCAATTTTTCTTTCATGGTTTACACCCCCTGGCAGCCATTTTCCAAAATGGCCGACCGAAATAGAGATTTTCAATATCTCAGCTTCTAGTTCACTTAGAATCGTGATCTTGGTGTCTAAACATACAATTTTAGGGGAAAGGATTCCAATAGAACTAATTACAAACACTTATCTGCACGAATTTGTCAACCATTTTCCAAAATGGCGCCCCAAAAGAGATTTTAAATAACCCCAGCTTCTACTTCGCTTAGGATCGTGATCTTGGTGTCTAAACATACATATTTAGGGGCAGGGATTCCAATAGAACTAATTACAAACACTTATCAACACGAAATTGTCAGCCATTTTCCAAAATGACCGACCGAACTAGAGATTTTTCAATATCTCAGCTTCTAGTTCACTTAGAATCGTGATCGTGGTGTCTAAACATGCATATAATATATGCGCACTAATATTATTAGGGCAAAGATTCCAATAGAACTAATAACAAACACTTATCTACACGAATTTGTCAGCCATTTTCCAAAATGGCCGACCAAAAGAAATTTTCAATAACCCCAGCTTCTAGTTCGCTCAGGATCGTGATCTTGGTGTCTAAACATACAATTTTAGGGGATAGGATTCCAATAGAACTAATTACAAACACTTATCTACACGAGATTTGGAGCCAGGGACGTCATTTGAGGGTGAAGGTGAGAATTTTCCCCCTAGTTTGAAAATCATCTGTGATAGGCTCACGACGCGTCGACTTTAAGTATAGCATATTCCAAGCTATGGTACCTAATTTATTTTATTATACTATTTTATAGTGTTATTTGTAAATCAAGGTGGTGGTAAAATGCTGGTGGTGGTAGCAGACAATGTCCAAAGTTTACAAAATAGCAAATCTACAGCAGCCAGCAGATCACATCAGCTGCAGAAGTATCTTTTAGAAGAAAGAAGACGAACACAGACTGGGTTTCATTCATTCATTCATTCTGGAGATTTACATAGCGCCCCTTCAAGAAATCTACTGAGGAGCGCTCAAAGCTCAGCCACGGCTAAAGAAAACAGACTCGAGTGATTCATAAAACCCAGTTAGATTGGTCAGAGGTAAAATACGCAGCTCCGACGGATAACTGTGTGCTTTGTCAAGAACTGACTGATGAAGTGCTTAAATCTCCAGCAAGTTCCAGATTCAGTACCGATGGAGCAGGGTACAAGTCTCTACCACTTGAAAACCATGATTCTTGCACATTGCCGGACTACCTAGAAGTGCTGATCCACAGCAAAACTCACAAAAAGGAACTGGTGGATTGCTTTCTCCGTCTCTAAGTTATGACAGATGTATCACCCAGACTTGTGAAAATACTCAGAACTCAATCATACGAGATGCATAGTCCAAGTTGAAACAGGGATCCACCTGTCCCTTCGTGCGAGCTCTACTGAGCTCTCGAAGACGGTAAAGGAAAGATAAAAGATGGATGCATCGGACATCACCGGACATCATCTTGGCAGTGTGCAAATGTGTTGAACGTCAGTAACTTTGACAACATCAGTGCTGCCTGAGGTTTTGACGAGTAGCTTTTAAAACTGAGTTTTGATGTTGGGACTGTACAGGATCATAGAAATCAATCCAGCCAATGAATTTATCACTGATAATTCTTGGCACTGGCTGTCAAAAGAACAGGTGAACGATGTTTTCTTGTTGAGGTTCACTCTGCATATAATGTTTGCAACACGTAGAGGGTCAATGCCTTCGGTGTCGGCATCATGGTCACATGTCTTCCTCATTGCCGAATCAGCATCTTCATCGAAGACAAGTAGGACATATCGGCCTTCCGTATGAGCCTGCAAGTCCGAGAAATATGCATTGATCCTGTTTTTCAAGCGGTAGAGTTCACACGACCTCTCAAGCATGCTTCCAATTGCTCGACTCTGCAGTTTGAATATCGGCACATATTCATTGTCTGCTGGGACATCTTCGATGTATGTAACCAGTTCAGCAATAGCTATGCCCTGATTAATGGTGCTGCTGTCTTCTTGCTGATCAGATCCCTTGCTGTGTCTGGCTCTGTTGTACAAGGACACAAGCACTGGATAGAGTACTTGGCCTCCAGTGCAATGGTATCTCCTGTGCTAACCTTAGCCAACAGATTTCGGTCTTGCAATTGCAGGGCACATTCTCTAACACCGACGTCAAGACCAAACGTTAAGCCATGGTTAAATTATTCCGCATTTCTTGCACTTTCCCCACAGAAGAAGCACTGTTCTGTCTAATCAGAACTTGTGGCTAAACTACAGTGCATGACGAGTGTACTTCTTATGTGTGGGAGCATCAGTACTTTCCACCGACTGTTCTGTCGCTTTACAACTCGTTCGAGTTTGGTTTTGTTATAATGCAGTCGACAGCTCTCATGTCATGTGGCCTTATTAGTTTTCAGGGTTTCTTCAAGGTCTTGACCTTCCGTCAGCCGGGAAACAATACTTGATTACAAGCAATTTATCTTCTTGAAGGCCATCAATTTGTCTGCAAGAGTCTTTTACCCTGCACCATCAGTGCTGTCTCTGGAACGTGCTGGAGATTTAAGCATTTCATCAGTCAGTTATTGACAAAGCACACATTTATCCCAGTCTGTGTCCCTGTCCATAGATGCATCTGCAGCTGATGTGATCTGCTGGCTGCTGTAGATTTGTTATTTTGTAAACTTTGGACATTGTCTGCTACCACCAACAGCACTTTACAACCACCTTGATTTACAAATAACACTATAAAATAGTATAATAAAATAAATTAGGTGCCATAGCTTGGAATATGCTATACTTAAAGTCGACGCGTCGTGAGCCTATCACAGATGATTTTCAAACTAGGAGGAAAATTCTCACCTTCACCCTCAAATGACGTCCCTGGCTCCAAATCTCGTGTAGATAAGTGTTTGTAATTAGTTCTATTGGAATCCTATCCCCTAAAATTGTATGTTTAGACACCAAGATCACGATCCTGAGCGAACTAGAAGCTGAGATATTGAAAAATCCCTATTTCGGTCGGCCATTTTGGAAAATGGCTGACAAATTCGTGTAGATAAGTGTTTGTTATTAGTTCTATTGGAATCTTTGCCCTAATAATATTAGTGCGCATATATTATATGCATGTTTAGACACCACGATCACGATTCTAAGTGAACTAGAAGCTGAGATATTGAAAAATCTCTAGTTCGGTCGGTCATTTTGGAAAATGGCTGACAATTTCGTGTTGATAAGTGTTTGTAATTAGTTCTATTGGAATCCCTGCCCCTAAATATGTATGTTTAGACACCAAGATCACGATCCTAAGCGAACTAGAAGCTGGGGTTATTTAAAATCTCTTTTGGTCGGTCGGTCATTTTGGAAAATGGCTGGCAAATTCGTGCAGATAAGTGTTTGTAATTAGCTCTATTGGAATCCTTTCCCCTAAAATTGTATGTTTAGACACGAAGATCACGATTCTAAGTGAACTAGAAGCTGAGATATTGAAAAATCCCTATTTCGGTCGGCCATTTTGGAAAATGGCTGCCAGGGGGGTGTAAACCATGAAAGAAAAATTGGCAACAACGTTTTTCTGCTTCAGAACAATCATATCTTTAATTTAAGCATCATTGCCAAGATTCTACCCAAAATTTTCACAACCCTTGTTTTTGTGACATAAGCCGACGGACTATTATAATAAAGCCTTTGAGAGAAAGGAAAGATTTGCAATAGGGTGATAGTTTTGGCAAGTGCTAGGATCCAGGTTGGGCTTCTTATGAGTGGGAAACACAATTGCACGCTTCTCGGATGCTGGAACTGTGGGTTGGTTTTGCCTCAGGCAAAAGCTTCAGATACCTATCAACCAATCAGATTGCACGTACTGTCGACCTAGAAGTGCGTAGCCTAGCCTTGTCATTCCTACACGTATTTAGCGGATGTAACACTCTATCATCCTTTGCTGGCTGTGGAAAAAGGACTGCGTGGGACATTAGGAAGACATTCAACGACGTCCCCTCAGCCTTCTGCACCTTAGCATCAACTCCCATCTCTGTTGATGATCAGTACTGGAGAGCTTTGTAGTTCTTCTGTATACGACCATGCGAGCAGTGAGAAGAAGGCGAATGAGACACGGAAGCAGCTGTTCTTACAGAAGGGCAGACACGTGATGTAGGGTTGCCACCCGTCTCGACTTTGTCGGGACAGTCCCGATTTCGAGGCAAATGTCCCGTGTCCCGACTTGACCTAGTCGGGACAGCCAAATGTCCCGACTTTGAAACTGGTGAGCAAACAAACAAACTGTTGCGGCTTAAAACACAATACCGTACTAACTACTGCTAATTGTTCTTCGATTGGTGGCGGAGATGAGCTGTACAACGAGCTTACTTGCCTTCGAGCAGTTTGCCGAAGCTTATAGGCATGCCAGACAAAGCTGCAGATCTGAAATGGGTTGAATTTTTAAAGCAACGAACTGTTCAAACTCGCAAAACCTTATTGAGCTTGCGTTGTCGGTGCCATTGAGCAATGCTCCAATTGAAAGACTCTTTTCTATAATGAAGAATCTATAGACTGACCAGCGTAACAGAATCTGTGATGAACTGGTCGATCCTGAATTGCTTGTGAAAACAATTTATAAAATGACATGTGCGGAGTTCTACAACTTTGCTTTAGGACAGAAACCGTTACTGAACACTGTGGTAGTTATTATTTAAAATACTTCTTTCCTTAAATCAAAATCAACGCATAAGAAGGTTGCTTGAAAACTTGATCTGATCGACAGAATCTGCATCAGACTGCATGCATGTGTTCTTAAAGTTAAACTATTTCATAAAACTCAGTCACAATTTTACAAAATTGCAGAAATTAATGTTGCAAATTAACCATGTTTTAGAATGCAATAGCAATTACCGCTCCTCTGGATCGCTTCCTATCTTTCGGAGCGACCTACGTCTACCATATTTCACTCATCTCGCTCGCATTGGCGCCCTGCGCTGTTTGGTCTCCTTCAGGGTTCTGTTCTTGGACCCCTTTCTATATCCTCTTTACAGTTGACGTGCATCCTGTTCTCTCACTTCTCTTACCACTCCAAAGGAGTGGTAAGAGAAGTGGGTCCTTCTGTTTGGAATAGCCTCCTCTCTGACCTGCGTTCTCTCCCGCGAGACCTCTCTCGCTCCTTTTACAAACTACTTAAGACTTTCCTTTTTGACCGGGTCTGGGTGGGGAGCTCCTCTGAGTGGTTATCTGGAAGGGGCGCTATATAAATTTCATAAATGGATATATAGATAGATATTTGTACCTAGCACAAATCTTTAATAACGACATTTAAACACAAAAAATTACTCGGTTGCTTGCAAGACTTGAGCGGCAGCCCCCACATGATCGTAACTCGTGAGATGTTTTACGATGAAATTGCGTCCCGACTTCCCAGTTCGAAAAGGTGGCAACCCTACGTGGATGGCCTTCTACCAACTCAAACTGCGCTTGTGGAACACACAACGAGAGCTGCCTACCAGGCAGGCCATGTTTGGGCACAACTGTTCATAGCTGTTCCCAACCTACCATGCCCTGGTGAATGGGGGTGGCTACAAACGATCAAAGGAGGCAAGGAAGTGAAGTGGACCACACTTCCCGAAGCGTCTCATGCCTGTCGTGAACTGCTCAGATGTAGAAGACAGAGTCAATGTGTGCGAGCTGCTCTACAGTGTCCTGGTCTCTGTCTGTGTAGAGGCCTATGTGACCATGAATGACGTGGGCAATGTTGTGTAGCTCTGTATGGAATACTTTCTCTGGACGCTGGTTCCAAAATATGGACTGAAATATTGTTCAATATACATTTACGAGAATAATTACTAACATCCTGAATTGCTTATACCAAATTTGTTTTATTTCCACATGAGCATGAACACAACACTAAGTTTCAGAAAATATTATGATGAAATGAATTAGCTTGAATTATGCTTTTTATTATAGTTGTCGCACCATGAGCACAGTTGATTTTCAAACTAGGGGGCCCAATTGACGTCGTTGGCTGCAAATATCGTATCGATGAGTGTTTGCAATTAGTTCTATTGGAATCCTTGCCCCTAAATATGTATTTTTAGACACAAAGATCACGATTTTAAGTGAAATAGAAGCTGTGATATTGACAAATGTTTTATTTCGATCGGCCATTTTGGAAAATGGTTGCCAATTTCGTGTAGATAGGTGTTTGCAATTACTTCTATTGGAATCATTACCCCTAAATATGTATGTTTAGACACCAAGATCACGATTCTAAGTGAACTAGACGCTGAGATATTCACAAAGTATAGGTCGGCCATTCCCAAATTTCGTGTAGATGAGTGTTTGCGATTACTTCTATTGGAATCCTTGCCCTAAATATATATATATATATAATTATATATATATATGTTTAGACACCAAAATCACAATTCTAAGCGAAGGAGATACTGAGATATTGAACAATATGCATTTCGACCAGCCATTTTGTAAAATGGCTGCAATAGCCGCTGAAGGTCCGTGAAAATTTGTGTCCCGGGCTTTTTGGACTCGTCTACCCATTTACTGTTTGGAACCAAAGGGGCGCATTGGTCGCCGGATGTGAAATATTTTTGGCAATATTGACACCTCTCGGACCCCACTATAGCAGGGTGAACCGTTCAGAGGCGCTCCCAGTGTGCAGGGCCACGAGAGAAGAAATAGGTTGCGAGAACAGATAATGTGGAAAGGGGTTACCAGCTAGAATTTGAGAGCGAGTAGATGGGGACAGCGCATGCCAAAGAGATGCACCAACTGAGGTAAAGGATCGGGACTGAGACATGGTTGTTCTAGTGTGAGGAACTAGAAGTTAAAGTCTTTTGCAGAGCGGAGTGGTCGATGCCAGGAGGCTGAAAGAAGCCAGAGTAATACATCAGCTGAATTATTTTGGGGCAAACCCCTTTGTGCCTTGAAGACCAAAATGAGGATTCGGAATTTAATGAGTGCAGAGAGTGGAAGCCAGTGCAGTTGTTCAAACTAGAAGGTAGAAATGTGAGAGTAACTTGGTAGGCATGCTATTAATCTGGCGACTGCATTTCGGACCGACTGCAGAGCTGAAAGACGAACATTGGGAAGGCCAATGAGAATGGTATTACAGTAGTCAATTCGGAAGCAGGTGAAAGCGTGAATCAGCGTGGTGAAAACAGAAGACAAGACAGAACGCCGAACAGCCCTAAGGCGCCTTAAATGAAAATACGACGAACAAGTTAGGTCAGAGATATGGTGTTTTAAAGAAAGGAGCTCTCTAGTGTAACACCCAGATCATGTGCAGTTGAAGAAAAGAAATAGTGTCGGAGAAAAAAAATTAATTTTCTGAAGCTGTTGGGGGTGCCAAACCAAATGAGCTGAATTTTGGAGGCATTAAGGTGGATTCATATGTGTTATGACTCAGCGTCGCTAGCCTGAAAAAGTATTTTGCCTATTACAACAGCGTCGTTCTCTAACACGCTGTAAATATACAGGATGTAAAGCGGCTAACGTATTCCCTACATTGTGTGGGTCATCGTTTATTTAAAAATTAAGGTTAATTGCATTAATGATAAGTATCGCTTGTTCTACACGGTGTTTTATATTGTTTCATCTGTTGTCTGTTGGTATTGCATGATATACAGACCCGAACGAGTAGACGAGACAAGAACGGTTGTTGGGTCGTACGGCTCTTGTCATGCAGGCCTCGTATCCACCGTCTCCCGCTCGACCAAAGCGAAGTGTCGTTGGACAATGAAAGTCTATGGTCGTCACTAGTCTGACCATTCAATCAAACACAACAATCACTTGATCTAAACAATTAAGATGGTATACTACACCTTTTCTATATCTGTTACGGATCAATCATAAGATATGATAATTATAATGATAATTGTCAATGCATAGTGTTGCTTGTGGCGTGCAATTGGGTTACCTACGACGAACTCGACCAACCTACGACATCTGAATTATTTGGTTTACGTTCAAAACCGCGATCATAAAACAGCGATCGTCAAAAACGCGATCACAAATTAGCGATGTAAAAAACAGCGAGTGCATGAAATTGAGATCATCAAAACTGCGATGTCCATAACAACTGTCATCAATCCAACTTCCATTTAAGAAAGTATTATTTTCATCAATCCAACTTTCGTATCCGATAACATTAACCGCTATTACTCCGATAACAGGCCTACAATCCTAACATTTTCCCACAACAATTGAAAAATACCTGTTATTTTGCGAAAACCGAATTCAATCGCTGTTTTGATGATCGCTATTTTATGCATTCACTGTTTTTTGGGTCGCAATTTTGTGATCGCGCTTTTGACGGTCGCTGTTTTATGATTGCGCCATGGAACGTAGACCAATTATTTCTATCTGACAAGTCTGTTACAAACCGACCATTCTACGACTAACTGACCATTCTACAACTAACGGACCAACCTACGACATCTGAATTATTCCAGTCTGACCGGTCTATTACTAACTGACCATTCTACGACTAACTGACTCATTGATTCTACCCATTCTACGATTAACTGACCATTCTACCACTGACCATTCTAAAACTAACTGACCATCCTATGACATGTTGACTGTTACTGCCCCCCCCATTCTACGACTAAATGACCAAACCCCGACGAACTGATCAACCTACAAATAACTAACCAATCTGCAACTGACTGACAAACTGACTCCAACCATTCTACGGCCAACCTACAACACGTTGACTATTCCTGTCTGACCAGCCTACGATTAAATGACCAGCCTACGACATTTGACTATTCCTGTCTGATCATTCTACGACTAACTGACCAAGGTAGGACGAACTGACCAACCTAGAACTAACTGACCAGTCTACAACCGACAGATCAAACTATGAGTATCTGACCAACCTACGACATCTGGATTATTTGTTCCTACCCAGTCTACGACCAACTGACCGACATACGACATACGTTGAGTATTCCAGTCTGACCAAGTTACGAGTGACTGATTGGTAGAAGTACGTAATCCCCTGGACATTATCCCCGGACTTAAAGCCCTTGGAAATAATCCTCCAGGCTAGAACATAATCCCCGCAGGCTAGAATATAATCACCCCAAACTCAGCCAAATAAACTTATACATTATGTTCAGTAACAGCTATAAGAATATTTTTATTCCACTGGAAAAGTTTATTATACTTAGAGCACTGCGCCGACTTCATAGTGTCGGCGGCGGCGCGCCGGTCAGTTTTGATCGGCGGCGGTGCGCCGCCGACCAAAAAAATCGGCGGCGCGGCGCGGCGTGATCGGCGCCGGTGAGAGGGTCAAATGGGCGTCCGAACTTTAGAAATATTTTAAATTTCCACACTGTAACTGTAGCATTTTAAGCTGTCATCAAACAAATTGCTCTATTATTTCAGTGCCGATAGGAATCAGCTGTCACTCGTAGTTAGGATGTAGTGTGAGTCGTGTTTGAGTTTGACTACAGACAATACTAGCAAACGAGACACTTATTGAAATTAATATAAAAACTGGAAAATAGGGCCTACGTTCAATTTCCAAGAACGCCATAAACCTTTTAATAAATGAAATCCTGACTATAGGACACAATTATAAATATAATAATCTTCGTTTATTATTTCAAACTGACGCACCGCAGTATGATTACAATTCATAATATGAATGGATGATCAAACGTTATTAAATAAATCGAATTTAACTGTTTGGCAGCCATGCACGGCGCCCATCACGTCCTACTGCTCAGTTTACGAACGCCATCTGGCGAATGAAAGGCTGAGTCGACCTTTGGGAGGGTAGCTGGAATCGATCCCGCGTCCATGCTGATCTTCTACTCGTCGTGCCAAGGTGTTACCATTTACCCTAAAACCCCTTCCATGGTGTATAACAAGTAATAAATTTTAATTATATGTTCAATTCGCTAAAACTTTAGTCAACGTAACAGGAGGTGTGAAATATAGTTCATAAAGTACTTATAAATTAGGGAGTCCTTGTGTCACCTGCTTTTCTATTAAAAACGGCTTTTAGTAGCTTCAGCCATCGCGATAATATCTATAATTATATCCAATTTATCACAATTAAAGTTATTGTCATTTATTTCAAGAACATGTATTTATTTCATAAATCCCAAGTAGTCTTTGTTTCATAGCAGTTTAATCCATAGCAGTTGAAAATGCAGATCGCCAGTCCGAAAGCCACTAGTAGGCTACTTAGGGATATGCAATTTCTTAACATGTATGCTTATCCAAAACGCTGTATGACTTGGGTTTAGATGTACTAGAAATCTGATATATATTAAACTGTTGGAGCATGCACTAATTTGATGATAGATATGTTTGAGCCTGCCTGATGATCAGATGGGGTAACATATCCAGGATGACTCATTCACTGTATATGCGTTTTGTGAGTGGATGACTCTTGCACATTGGAACTTTTAGCCTGAATCCTGAGAAAAAGATAAGACACTTTGTTCACTCGGAAAATGAGGGTCAATTCAGGGTCATGCCATTCTTCCGAGGCCTGTCGATGCTGTCTGTCTACACCCTCAGCTCCCTCCTTACTTACTAAGATTGACAGAACAGCAATGCTTGTGAAAGTACATTATTTGGGTTAAGAAAAGAACCAAACCTCGCCCAAGCCAGGCCCGTGGCCGTTTAAGCAGCGCACTATGACGGGCGAGTCTGGTCGTGAAGGGTGCCGGTGTCGCGGTACAGAGTCTCCCCCTAAAAGTCTCCCCTAAAAGTCTCCCCCCGGAGACTCTATTTCGAAACAGAGTCTCCCTCGGCGGATCTGTTTCAGAATAAATTCGCCCCCCGGAGACTCTATTCTGAAACAAAGTTTCCGGGGGGGAGAGAATGTTTCATCCCCCGTTGAAATAAAGTCTCCCCGGGGAGACCTTATTTCAGTTTCAAGTTTAATTTTCAAACAATTTGTTGTTCCCAGTTTTAATCAACAATTATGCAGTTATTATCATATTGCCATTTTAAAGTAACTAATAGTCCATATTAATTAATTTTAGCAAATAATAAGCACAGTGGAATATTTAAAACAATCTTAACTAAATATCAGCGTCATAGAAATTTTAATGATTAAGCATTTATTGGACGAGTCGGCCTGCACATAGTCTTCCTAAAAAATTTCAAGTTAGGCAATCGACGAATGGTGATAGGTAAGTTGTTCCATACCAAGGGTACCATGGATCTTAATGCAAATAGCCTAGTGTTGGAGCGAGCATAGACACCTCGATAAAATTCAATTAGGCTAGTCTAGTTGAGTAGGTGTGATTAACCTATAGATAGTAATTTGTACGTATATTTATACATAAATTCGCTTATTTGTACGATGTTGGGTGTTTATCTGGTCAATTAATTCTAAGGACTTTGTGGCTAATCCCATAGTTTAAGTTGGTAAATTTTTTCGTATGGTCAATTTAAAATGTACGCTGGACTGATGAGAAAAATTGTATCCGTCAGTAGAAGCTAGATCCAGCAGAATAGTTGTTTCATTGATGAAAAATATTTTTTTTGCTTAAATAGAATTTTGGTAATTCTTTTCATTAAATGGAGGCTGTATTGATGGTAGTTATCAAAGACATAGGTAGACTGCGTATTAGAGTGGCCCAAAATAACAAAAGTTGGAAATGTTTAGCTCCACAAGGCTGCCCTTGTTACACATGAAAATATAACCCTGTATGCAAAAATTTGGACAGATTGAACTATATTTAGAGGTCGCGCCTTTTGCACACTTTTACATTATATAGTATGAAACGTCAAAAGACATGTATCAGTTTGAAAAATGACCAGATCTCAGCCATTAATTGTTAAAATTGGTTAATTCTTTCTTGCATTCTTCGTCTTGAAGAGGGCTACCTGTGATACGAAACAAGGATACCAAATGTAAGACGATCAAAAGTTATTTTAAGGACAAAAAGGTCAACTTCAGACCACGATTTTTCTATAAAATTGACCTTTTTGTAATTAAAATAACTTTTGATCGTCTTGCAGTTGGTATCCTTGTTTCTTATCACAGGTAGCCCTTATCATGACGAGAAATACGTGACAGAATTAACCAATTTCAACCATTATTGGCTGAGATCTGATCATTTTTCTTCGATTTTTGTTAGATTTTGTTTCTTATGACCTTGAAATGACCTTGAATGACCCTGAATTTCGTATTTATATTTTAATTAAGATATAGCTCTCATCTAGATAAATAAACAGTCAAAAGTTCATCTAAATTGGACTCCTCGTTAATTTGTTGTGATAAAAAGAGTAAATCGACAATGGACCCAAGTTCCAAAACCCAAGCATGCGGTTTTTGCGATTTCTACAAAAAGTGTCAAAGTGGCGCGACCTCTAAACATGCTCAGATCTCTTCAATTTTTTCACCACATAGTCTTCTTGTCAAGTGGAACAAGGGCAGCCTTGTGAAGCAGCATGTTTCAACAACAAAATTTTCCCCGTGTAAGTTTGGGCCACACTACTGCGTATACTTACCAACGTCAAGTATCGCACTGAAAACATTAATATCATTTACCAACCTAAACTACGGGATTACCACCTTGTATTTACTAATGCGACATAGGCTACAATCACACCATATTTATAGCTAACCAATCAACTTTATTTTAGCTTGCTTGGTTTAAAAAAATTCTGAGCCATCAAAAACCCGTGTGTTATGTTATGCTAATATTTTTTCTAACTTTTATTAAGGATGTTGTGAAGAGAAGAAGTCGTGCTGCTTGAGTGAATTCATCAAAGACTCACAGAAAAGCATGCAGTTTGAACTTTTTGAGAGAATTAAAAACTAAATGCAGAAAATCTAAATTTAATGAAAGTCACGTAAGCTAATAGCGCTTGCATTTGTTTTATATGTTCACGATGATCTAAAATTAATGAAAGTCACGTAATAACGCTTGTATTTGCTTTTGATGTTCACAATGATCTAAAATTAATGAAAGTCAGTTAAGTCATGTACATGTAATAACGCTTGTATTTGTTTTAGATGTTCAAAATGATCTCCTTTTTTGGGCGACCACGCTTTCTAACTGGTAAAATTGGAAACTCCTCTATTGTCTGATTTTCAAGGCATTGTGCCAAATGTGTTCGCATTACTTGTACATCATACAAAGCATGCGATGCTTTTGCACCAAGAGCCCACTGAAAAGCAAATGCTGCAGCAAAAACTCCACAATCAGACAAATTGGGTCGAAGTTGGCATGGAATGATACTGACTTTAAGATTGTTAGAGGTCGTAATATGCGAGGCATACAATTGGCGCATCTGACATTTCACGTAGTCAGACATCCCACCTTTCAAGGAGTCGGCATACAACACTTCATTGGCGATGCATGCTGTTGCTACCCAGTGATCTTTATCATGAAGGATTTGAATTCCTGTTCCAACGATTGATCGAAATCCACTGTCAAGTTGGGACAACAAGGTTGTCTGACTTTCCGTTTGGTCTCCCATATGTTGACTAATTAATCGGTTGACTGCATCCATCAGCTTGTCGGTTAACCATTCGCCAGACAGAAGATTTTGTCGATCATTCTCGTTCAGATTTAAATCCTTAACCCACCATTCTGTAGCAAGTTCCTTACCAGTTGTTGCGTCTGAGGTCAACTTCATCGTCTTTGGATGCGGGAGTTCGCTGATCTTGTGTATTGTTGCATTTTGACCAAAATGACCTCCACCTAATCCATCATGAATTGTTTCAATAAGCTGTTTCTTCTCTTCGTCTTCTACAACAACGCGAGTCCTTCTATCTTTAACGCCAATGTGAAGCAAGACTCCAATACTCACACAGAATGAATAGATTTATCTCGCAAACGACGTTTCTCGTCTTTAGAATATTCTGTTGGATATTCTTTTTTGCTGATGTAATTTAACAAGGCTTCGCATTCAGCCTTATCCATAATTTGGCACTTTTTCACAAAGTAGTACTTTTTAAAGCAACGTATTGCCAGTGTAGGCCTATGCTTACTAATATTAAATCCGTTGAGATCATCTCGGTCTAAGCAGAAAATTTAATGAAATTCAGCTACGAGTAATTGTCATGAAATAAGTTTATTTAACGACGCCGTCATATCAAGTAATTTATGGTGGTCTGCCCTTTATAGTCAACCAGTCAACTAAGTTCTAGCATTTGCTACCTACATGAGCAAATAACATTTGATATGTACAGGCTTGAGATAAATTATCAATTCCTTGGATCAGCAAATGCTTCAGTAGTCTTTATCTCAAGCATGTAGGCCTACTGGCTTCACGGACCACAATGCTTTATTTTCTTTAACCCTCTAAGGGACAAGATTTTTTTTGGTCTGCAAAATGTTCAAAACTAAAACAAATACATTGCCTAGGGTTCTCCTGTCAACATTATGTAGTTTATTTTATGCTTAGTAGTACACATTTACATTATGGCCACTTTTATTTTATGGGACAGATATGTCCCATTGTCCGTTAGGCAGTAAAAGCACATTTTGTGTGCTATGTTGCACTATGTTGACAAAATGTCAGAATATCATGAATATGATGATGTACCATGTAGCAACGAATTTATTTGAACAGATTTTATAGATGGATAGTTAGTGTGGAACTTGGTCAAATAGTTATATATATATATATATATTATACATGCATACATACATACATATATGCATTCATACATAGATACATGCATACGTACTTACATATATATACATCCATATGTACATAGATATATACATAGACACATAATTATGTGCATGCATACACACATACATATATACATACATATACATATATATACATGCATACATACAACATACATACATACATACATATATGCATGCATACATAGATTCATGTATATGTCCCTACATATATATGCATCCATATGCACATAGATATATACATACATACATACATAGAAACATATGTGCATGCATACATACAAACGTATATACATATGTGAACTAATGTTTTGCATACATAATGAGCACAGGTGTTCTTTAGGTTGATATATATATATAATGTGTATTCGATTGTTAAGCGTTTTAGTCTTAGGCCTTAGTTGCGCTGTCGGCTCGTGGGCGCTTGGCCTAAAGTAGCCTAAACTTTGGCTGACGATAGATTCTCTACACGTGCAGTTAGCGCGCCAAACTTAGAAACTGCTGATGACAGTGAATTTGAACAATACAGTGTAGTACAGTTGTTTTAAGGCAAGAGTTGAGTTGTTTGTTATTAAACTGTGTTTGAAGAAAGAAAGAAACATTCAAAGGACTGTGTCAATTTAATTCTTAAACAGTTAGAAGACGTTGAGCAATTTATATGTAGAGATAAGGAAAGTTCTTGAGGTAGGTCACAACTAAGAAAGAAAAGAGTTGGTGACATATTTGGTGGCAGCGGTGGGATTCGAAACAACGTCTGGGATTCGAAACAACGTCTGGGATTCGAAACAACGTCTGGGATTCGAAACAACGTCTGGGATTCGAAACAACGTCTGGGATTCGAAACAACGTCGACTGGTAAATACGCATTCAAATCATTGGTAAATTGACGACAACGAAAGCCTCAACGACAAAGGTATACAAGTTTGTTGTTTTCAAACAAAGAACAATCCCCAATACTTCAAACACAAAAGAAAACTCGTGTTTCCCAGAAAGGACAGCACTGAAGTAAAGAAGTAAGATGGAGAAATTAAGTGTCAAGAAACAAGCAGAACTGAAGAAGATGTCTTCTGAAAGATTAAAACAGCGCTTGTTAAAGGCTGGTTTTGAAGAAAAGCAACTGGAAGATATGTCACGTGAAGACATGTTAGAAGCGCT
>JACEVL010002877.1:0-16969 GCA_020284085.1 Aporrectodea caliginosa
ATTATTAAGCGCCTCACTATCCGACCGTCCGACGACTAAGCAGTCGATGACGCTGAACATTTGCGAGAATGGATCTTGCTCCATTTTAAGATATTTGCACTGATAAAATTAGAAAATTGAAATGAAGCAATAAAGTACAAACTTAAAACTGCTCTTTTCAAGATCTGTAAATACCAGAAACACATCGTTTCTAAAGTTCCGGTTTGTATGTTCGGCACGGGACAATTTTATAGCGCGATACTGTTAGACGTTCAGAACTTAAGACAGTTTGCGCTAGAACTATGGAGACCGATTCTACAAGAGAACAAGACTTTCGCTTCGAGACAGTGTCCAAAAAGTCGAGAAATAACCTCGAGACCGAGACCGAGACAGTGGGGTCCGAGACCGAGACTGAGACATCAAAAAACCTATCTCGAGACGTCTCGAGACTGAGACAGTTTCTCGAAACAATCCAATTCTGACTCTGACTTCCTGCGCAACTGTCTCAGAAGAAGCTCGAACCTTCAGTCTATTCTGCGCGTAGCAAACGCAATGGTAGCACCAGCATGCCAAAGGATGCCATAATATGGCAGCTTGAAAGGGATCGAACGAGAAATGCAAGATTTAGTTGTAGCTGTACGGATCAGGCGCTTCATTAAAGAAGAAAATATAATAGTATTATTATTTAAAGATCCAGTTATCTCAATCTATAGCACCAGTTTGTTAATTGTTATAGGAAGAGTAATCATACATTTGTTATAGCACCTCTTCCGTCAATTCTCCATTTGTATACGAGATAATCTTTTAACAAACATGGCTTGCTATTATTCCTGTTGTGATTTAGGCGACTATCATTGAAACAAATAAGTCTTCGTCACTGAAATCCATTTCGAGGTAGAGTCAGCGTAAAAATTAAGTAACAATAGGAAGTCATTTAAATAGACTCTTCAACACTCATTTAATGTACCGGGTATGAATTAGACGAATAAGGAAATAATCGTTTCGCCATTTTAAATTTCCTAAGTTTTTCACAAGTTATTCCAGTTTGACTAGGTACACAATATGACCCGACGATAATAATATTTCAGTATGAATGCCAGGTTGGCATCGAGTGTATATATTATCAGCCCAGGGACTCCAATGATCAAACCTTGATATACATTTAATTTGTTCTGCAGGTCGTAGGTCATGTCTTGGAGAAATTTTAGCTCGTCAGGAGATTTTCTTGTTCCTTGCTGGATGGATGCAACGATTCAATATTAAGCTTGGAGAAGACGGAGAACAGATTGACGAGAAGCCAGTTTTTGAAACAACCCCGACACCGCGGCCTTTTAAGATCCGGATGATCCCACGAGAAACCTGAAGAAATGCCTTTCTTATAAACCAGACAATGCTTTTTAGATTCTTATAATCGTAAAGGAAATTCATATCATGCTACGGCATTGCTACGTATTAGACGTCATATAGGGTCCGTAAAGACTTCATCCTGCGCTGAACAGAAAAGAAGACGCAACGTTGCACGTTGAAACATAGACGCTAGGCTATAGACTTCTGCTAAAATATATCAATATTTAAATTTAAACCATGTATATTGTACTCGAACTTAAACTACATAACAAATGGAAGTACTGCCACTGATATTGCCAAAAGTTGTTGACAAAACTGCGATATGAGGATATAATCATTGTTAGCTGATAGGTGGCAAATTAAAGTTTAATTTACTTCGTATAAGACTCAATTGCTAGGCCTACAACTATATTTTATCATTTTCTCTTACTAAACATCGATGGAAGATAACAATTGTGAGTGAAGTGTTTTCTCATTGTAGCTACACAGTGAGTGCCTTGGGACACGATCGAACTTTTATTCTCCACATTTTATGTCAAACGCACTAACCGTCGGCTACCGTACTCAACGTATATAAAGAGAGACTTACTTTATTAAATGAATCGACAACAATAAAACTTTCATTTTTCTTGGTATGTGATAAACATGTTGTAACCTGGTGTTGTGTTTCTACGTCGTGTTATTGAGCGTCATTAATTGAATTATGTTACACGGTGTTGTGTCGTTTTCATCCTATTAAAAAAGTTCGACCACTTCACAACCGCGATTCAAGGCGAGCATCAGTGGCTCAGAATTAGAGAGTGACATAAGGAGGCAATCTCGTCCCCATCCCCGCCCCGCAACAAGTAAGTCTTCCCATCCCCACCCCATCCCCGCAGGGTTTGGCCCCCATCCCCGCCCCATCCTCGCAGGTTTTCTCTCCATCCCCATCCCATCCCCGCAGGACAACATCACATTCCCCGCAAAAGTTTACACCAATTCAAATTTGAAAAATAACATTTTTAGCCAACAAATCCATCTGCATTGCAGACTGCAATAGTCTGTTATTATCTTAGCGACATTTTGCATTAACCAAGTCCTGACTATTTCTCACTAGAAGGCTTCAGGAAATAAAAAATTCTCTTTATCAGTTCTCAAGTTCTTAACATCACCCGGGTTTATTGCCGGCTCATTCCCCATTACCGCGGTATTACCGCAATTGTTGTCCCCATTACCGCGGTATTACCGCAATTGTTGTCCCCATTATCGCGGGATTTACCGCGGTTACCGCGGTTTCCCCGCGGGGAAATTCCCCATGTCACTCTCTACTCAGAATAAGCGAACGTGTCAAATTCAAACTTTGCATCCTAGTGTATCAATGACTCAACAACTGAGCACCACGCTATTTCGCAGACTAGGCCTACACTAGGCCGCTAACGGTCCAAATAGGTCGCGCCTGCAATCATCAATGTCCGCTGATGTAGCCTATTCGTGCCAGCAACGAAAACCAAAACGGGCGCTCGGTCCTTTCAGATCGCTGGCCTACGTGCTTGAAACTGTCTTCCCGCATCTATTCAGGAAGACAAAAGCCTTTAAGTCAAAAACAGTTTAAAATGTACTTGCAACGTAACTTCAAGGATTAACATTTGCTCTGACAGTAGACAGTATTTGTAAAGCATCCTAGAAATACATTGCTACCGACGATGCTATATAAATTGCCGTAGGCCTAATTACAATTACAATTACGAATGACGAGATAGAATGTTTCGAGGCTACTTCTTGGTGTGAACTGACGACATTCACCTTGCTCAAGGTTCCTATACTTTAATCGTCGATTCGTCATAGGGTTTTCACATTTTCAAGATTTCCCTATTTTACGATTTGTCAGTGATGGGCATCGATGACCCTGACCGAAGTTTCTCAAATATTTGGCTCTTAGTCTCTGCTTCGGAAAATCACTAAGTAGTCATCTATAACATCTAAGGATAATCATGCAATTTTTTAACAGATATTGGGCCCATATTATAGCGCTTATTTAGACTTAAACAGCTGTTAATGAATACAATATACAATACAACTGTATTTTGGTATTGCCCGCCTTCAAAAGTTCAAAAGCGCACACAATCAAAAGTGCACACGAACATCTATGGTGCTGAGCAATAATTGTGAGTAAAGGGCTTGCTCAAGGTCCCAACACAGTAATTAATCGCCTGAGTGGAGGCCTGAGTCCATACTCTTACAAGCGAAGAGCACTATCCAATCGGAAACCGTGTCCTACAACTACTCTGACAAAATGCATCTCTATATTCATAGGACTGTTAGTATCAAGCCACTTAAAAATAAATGTAGCACGTTTTAAGTGCCTCATAAAGGCGCTGCATGCATGACTGACTGACTGCTCTAAATGGAAGACAGTTTGAATTGGTTGCCGAACAGAGCTTAGTGCAACTGCACGCAAGCACAGCAGAGGAATGTTTCAAGAGGAAGGTCCAAGGCATCAGAAGCCACTATAGACTCAAGTTAATGTATGTAAGCGGGGCACCAGCATATCTCCACGAGCTGTGGAGTGCACGAGCATCCGACCAAGTGGACTTGAGACAAAAAACATTCATTTCCCAGATGTATGTCTACCCGGTGTCGACCTACAAGGCACGCACCAAATGAAGATTTGGAGGTTTATTCTCTGCTAATTACGGTAATTAAGGCGACCAATGCGTTTATCAGAGATATCCTTGAAGTAACCAATCCCCAAATAAATTCTCGGCAGGGCAAAAATTCTGGCAGCCTTGTGGTAGGGCAACGACCAGGGCAAAACCTTTTTACCAGTGCATTAGGGGTGTCCAGAAAAATGACACATCGCAGGAAACACCCATATTGAAGTTTTTCCCGTTATTCTATTCATCTATTGTCTATAAATATTTTTTACAGAATTTTAAAATGTTATCCTGAGGTCCCTCAAAGCCCCCCAACATACCCTACTTAAACTCCCAGAACTGAAGACGCCCATGCTCGGATCTTGGAACTTGGGTCCATTGTCGATTTACTCTTTTTATCACAAAAATTAACGAATAGTTCGATTTGGATGAACTTTTTATTTCTTGTTTCTCTCGATGAGAGCTATATTCTGATAAAATATAGATACTAAATTCATGGTCATTCAAGGTCATTTCAAGGTCATAAGAAACGAAATCGAACAAAAATTGAAGAAAAATGATCAGATCTCAGCCAATAATTGTTACAATTGGTTAATTCTTTCTTGTATTTCTCGTCTGGATAAGGGCTACCTGTGATAAGAAACAAGGGTACCAAATACAAGACGATCAAAAGTTATTTTAATTACAAAAAGGTCAATTTTAGAGAAAATTCATGGTCTGAAATTGACCTTTTTGTCCTTGAAATAACTGAAAACTGAATCAGATGCAATGGAATAAATTATAGTCCACAAACTCAATCCGATTGAGGAGCTAAACAGACGAATATCGCATAATTACAACCCCTACGATGCCTTATAATTGTTAGCATTTATTTATTTATTTATTATTTATTTATTTATTTCGTTAATTATTTATTCAAGGCAGCAAAGTAATAATATTATATTCGAATGTCAGTCGTTAATGGACGATAACTGAACAATACATGCGAAATGTAACTAGACACTTGTCTTTGCAATAGCAAAGATGTCTTCGTAGTGGAGTGCACGCAGCGGTATCTATTCACACAGATGATTGCTCACTTTGTCCTGTTGGTGTGTCCCTGTGAACCGATAAGTGTGTGACTGATGGACGCGGCAATTCACGACTTTACTACTGCATTTTTACTCCAGTTCAACGATCAGGATGTGCTCGACAGTGTAGTGCTTACCACGCTGGACTGGCAGTCGAGAGGTCGGGGCTCAAATCCCCTCCACGGCAGAAAATTTGGTTCGAGGTGTCTGTTCCACCAGCACCCATAACCAACTCAGTTGTAATCAGCATACTGACCTTACACTGTCGGTGGGAAGGTTAGAAGGTGAGGGGCAGGATTTGCCACCCGTCCTCATATGCCGAGGCTAAGAAAATGATGTCGCTAGCACATACCCATGGCTGCCTCAGGGCTAGCTTTAGGGACTGCTCTTCGTCTTCTTCTTCAACTATCTGAAATGAAGAAAACACCGAACAGACGTACAATGAACAACAGAAATACGTAGACAGACAGATGTGCGCTTGTTCGCAGACGAGGAAGGCCGAACCCTTTTATGACAATTACGGTTCAGACAAGAGTTATATATTGCAGAATTGTTGTAATAGACCCTGGATGTCATACAACGTCTTTAAACCTCGAAACTTCTACTGCGATCCGATCGAGTTATGGGACAACTAAGACATGCATCGTTGAACGTGAGTCGCTGTTGGAGGAGGGGGTGCAACGGAGACTTTGATCGTCTAACAATGAAGTCTGAAAGGCCAGGGTGGCATGAAACCCTCATTCAAAACTTAGTTACTTAAATTTGCCTATAATAATAATAATAATAATAATAATAATAATAATAATAATAATAATAATAATAATAATAATAATAATAATAATAATAATAATAATAATAATAATAATAATAATAATAATAATAATTATAATAATAATAATAATAATAATAATAATAATAATAATAATAATAATAACAATAATAATATGGTCCGTGGCCCCTTCTTACTTGTCCACAACCTCCAACCAGCCGGGAGGAGCTGCTGAACTGGCTGAAGCCAGAAAAATGCTAAATACAGCCAACTGATGCAATCCTACCACTTTGTCCCATTGGCTTTTGAAACCATGGGACCACTTAACGCCAAGGGACTGGCCTTTCTTGCCGACCTGGGTCGTCTCTTGGGCCAAATTTCGGGCGACCCAAGAGAAACCAGTTTCTTGTTCCAGCGCCTGTCTGTTGTAATCCAACGTTTCAACGCGGTTGCGTTCCACAGCACTTTTGTTCTACCAGATCTTGACAAGGATGGCCACTCCAGAGTAAACATTGCTTATTAATATCTGACACCTGAGGGATTATAGATACCTCGGGTAAAAAAAAAAATAATAATAATAATTATAATAATAATTTATATCCTTTATCTGTGAGACACGATCTTATCACTTCAAATTTTAACAAGCACTCCGTTCAGAATAGTGTAAGAATCTCCTGTTATCATTGAGCATTGCCAGTTTATGCAAACACAACTTTCAGACTGTTGTAACTCAATGAAAGCCTCACAACAAACACAGCTGAAGTATTGGTTCGTTACAGACCACCATTTGTCGACCTCATAAATAGTCCCGACGTCAAGTATTACGTCACTCATATTTATTGACGGTTTCGAGGTGAGCTGGAGATCATATTGTAATGAGGAGTATATACTTGGAGGTCACTGCTCGTACTCTGTCAAACCAATTCCAGTCCCAAACCTGAAGAAAGGAGGAGGGCGACGCTAATCACACAGTGTCGGTAAACAGCAACTAGCCATTATTCATAGGCCAATTTTGTATTTAAGTAAGTAAATTCCATGGATTTGAATGTCTCTAAAATAATTAGTTTTAGAACTGGCAGACCAGTGAAGTGTGGAACTGGTATAGACCAATGCATTACAACCGAACAGTTACTGTACGCTTCTGAACTGAGCCCCAACAACTGCTACAATAATTATGTTAGCAACTTTCTTTTTCTAGTATCGGCACATGAAGGCTGCTGGCCAGACCTCTACCTCGCCGCCCGATCTTCACAATGACAGTGGACGTTGAGTCTATTCGCAAAAGGTGAAGTTAACCAAACTCCACTGACCACTGTTCATTGCAGTTCGCTGTGGAACATCACATCTTGATTTGAAACTCCGATCTTCGACTAAAAGTCAAGTACGCCAATTACTAAACTATCGTGTCTTCAAATATTGACTGTTTACTAGGCCCTTTAATCAATTGGCACAAATATTTCTGCCGACGGATTTACCTGACACGGAAAAGTCCATCCGCAGGCTACATTCGTCATTTTACACTTAAGCCTATCTTAACGTTACTGATCACTGATCAGTTTCAATTCTTGCGAACACCTAATCCGCACGGAATAAGTTACATTGAAATCAAATAATTGTAGTCCACAAACCCAATCCGAGAGAGGAGCTAAACGGGTAAATATCGCATAATTACAGCCCTTATAATGCCTTATTATTGTTCGAATTCATTTATTATTTATTTATTTCTTGAATTATTTATTCCAGCCAGTAAAGTAAAATGAGTCGCAAATGGACGATAACCGAACAATACAAAGCAAATAGGTCTTCGTGGTGGAGGGCACGCAGCGGCATCTAGTCGCACAGATGATTGCACACTTTGTCCTTGGTAGCCTGTCCCCTTGGCCAGTGAGTGTGTGACTGATGGGTTCGGCAATTCACGACTGTACGACTGCAGTTTTACACAAGTTCAAAACAAAAAGTGAAATGATTTAAACACATTAACGGACAGACGTACAGGAACAGCAGAAATATTGAGGCAGATACATATAGCCTACAGTCGTGCGCGATGTATGCATGCGAGACAAGCCTAACCCTTTTGTGGCAATTACGGTTCAGACCCGATTTATATAGAACTAGCCAATACGTTTAGCAGATTAAATACCAGTGAGAGACATAGCAGAATGAAACACAACAACAATCACCCAGATTCAAAGACTTAAGGCGTTGAAATTTCTTGAGTCTCTGCGAAGTGCTGAGAAGCAGAGATTCAGAAGGCTACTCGGTGGAACAAGGGGTTTATTGGCAGCCATAACCGCACCAGCGCACCTCATCTAAGGCGATAGACAACTATGTCTCAGTTAGGCTAGTGGTCTTCTGCCGTTTTCGACATTTCCAAAAGGAAGATCTGGAGTTCGAGTTTCAATTTTTGCGAACACCTAATCCGAACGGAATGAGTTGCATTGAAATCAAATTATAGTCCACAACCCCAATCCGAGAGAGGAGCTAAACGAGTGAATGTCCTAGAATTACAGCCATTATAATGACTTATTACTGGTTGCATTCATTTATGATTTATTTATTTAATTATTTATTCCAGCCAGTAAAGTAAAATGAGTCGCAAATGGACGATAACCGAACAATACAAAGCAAATAGGTCTTCGTGGTGGGGGGGGGGGGCACACAGTTGCATCTAGTCGCACAGATGATTGCACACTTTGTCCTTGGTAGCCTGTCCCCTTGGCCGGTGAGTGTGTGACTGATGGGTTCGGCAATTCACGACTGTACGACTGCAGTTTTACACAAGTTCAAAACAAAAAATTGAAATGATTTAAACACATTAACGGACAGACGTACAGGAACAGCAGAAATACAGAGACAGACGAACAGACGTAGGCTATGCATGCGAGACATGCCTAACCCTTTCGTGGCAATTACCGTTCAGACCAGATTTATATAGAACTATATCAAAAGTGTTGTTATGGACCTTGGATGTCATACACGTGTCGTCGCAAAACCTCGGTACCTCCCTCTACTGCGATCCGATCCAGTTGTTGGCCAACGAAGACATAGACTACAGTGTTGACCGTGAATCACTGTTGGAGATGCAAGGAAGCTTTGAAGGTCTAATCTTGGAGTCTGAAAAGCCATGGTGCAACCAACCCAGAGTAAAATATTGCAACCAACCCGGAAGCATGGCACAGACATTGTTTATGAAAAATACTAGATGTTTGCCCGTCCTAAGACGGTTAAAAACAATTTGAAAATGTCAAGAGATGCGTCTTCTCGTGCTATGATTGACATAAGTCTTCTCCCTCTCCCTCCCTCCGTCCCTCCCTCCGTCCCTCGCTCCCTCCCACTCTCCCTCCCCTTCCACTTTCCCTCCCTCTCTCCCTCCCTTCCTCCCTCCCTCTCCGTACTTCTCTGCCGTCTGTCCCGGCCGCCCGTACCTCCTTCCCTCCCTTCAACATCCGTCCCTCCCTCCACCACGTCTCTCGCGGCGATCGTACGTGTCTTCTCCTCCCTCCCTTCATCCATCGCTATCCCTCCATCCCTCCCTCCCTATCCCTCCCCTACCTACCTATCCCTCCGTCCCTCCCTCCCTCGCTATCCCTCCCTCCCTCCATCCCTATCCCTCGCTCCCTCTCTCCTATCCGTCCGTCCGTCCCTCCGTCCGTCCCTCCCTTTCTCCGTCCGTCAGTCCTTCCTCTCCCTCCCCGTACTTCCTTGCCGTCCGTCCCGGCCGTGCGTACCTCCTTCCCTCCCTACAACGTCCGTCCCTCCCTCCACCACGTCTCTCGCGGCGATCGAGCGTGTCTACTCCCTCTCCCTCCTCCCTCCTTCCCCCCCTCCCTCCTCTCCGTCCCTCCGTCCCTCTCTCCCTCCCTCCTCCCTTCCCTCCATTCCTACCTCCATCCTTCCCTCTCTCGTGCGTGTCTACTCCTCCCTCCCTCCCTCCCTCCCTCCCTCCCTCCCTCCTCCCTCCCTCCCTCCCTTTCTCCGTCCGTCAGTCCCTCCCTCCCTCCCTCGTACTTCCTTGCCGTCCGTCCCGGCCGTCTGTATCTGCTTTCCACCCTTCAAAATCCGTCCGTCCCTTTCCCTTCCACATATCGTGTTGCATTATCTCGCGTTGCTATGACAACTTCTGTATTCGGTTATAGCGATGACGTTGAATGACGTAAGCGTTACAGGCTTCAGATGGACGCACGCATGCAGGCACGCATGCATAGAGATTTCTGTGCGTTTATATTATTAATTATCGACAGCGTCGTTTTAAAATAAAATGACTAAATGCATTTTGAAGCCCAATTCCATGTTCAACGTATGGCACCAAACAACACTAAATTGCTTCAAAACGTTAAGCTGCATTACGAAAAAACACAAAACCGCTAAATTTACTTTTGATTTCCGAAAATAAATTTTGACTTTTTTCTGTAGCTATAATCAAATGCCTGCCAAGAAATTAGATCACATGGACCTAAAATATATTCTATACAAGGTAGGTGATTTAATTGTTCCCTGCTATTATTTTGCGCTTAACCAGCAATGTAGTTGCAACCAACCCCGTTCCATCTAGCCCCGGTCTCCCCTATAATAATTATTATTATTGCCAGGTACATATTCCTCTTGATTTTAGACCACTAGACTAAACATACGGTAGTCTACAGCATAATTAAAAATCATTTAGTTAATACAAATGTACATGAATTTCACTCCAAAGTCAGTTGCAAGTTTTGTGTTTCATTGGCTATAATTAGAAAATAGCTTCAGACAGGCGTTACCTTCAGACAGACTGCATGCTGTGTTGAAGGTCACGGGTTGTCTCTTTTCTAGAGGTGCTTGGCGTTACTTGTTTATGTGAAAAGTTCTCAAAAGAGAACAAAAGCTAAGGCAAGTCATGATTACCCTGGTAAGATATCGACCGTGAACAAGAAAACTAAATTTTAGGAGCGTGCTTTGAAAGTGTCTCATGTTATTATGACATTTGATTTACTGTCGAACTTATTTCACAACCACTGCTTGCTATATGTGCTAGGTTTCACCCCACATGGAATCATTGAACAAATTAGTTCGTGTGGTAGGCATACTTTGCAGGAAAGAGTTTCAGGTATCAACTTAAATTAAAAGCTAAAGTTAAACTGATAACTTCTGTATTAAAACCGTTATAACGATCAGTCGATCTTTTCAATTGGTATATCCGCTCAGAACCTTCCTGGGCGAATCAATCTGCGATGAAACGAAACTGTTTAAGTTCCTTTCATTCAGATAATCCTGTAATCGATCTATATTAGCCTACTTTGCAGAAAGATTAATGTAAAAACCTACAGGACACTGTAGACCCATATGTCTGTATAAGAACTTGTAATATATATATAGGCTAGGCAGTGGGTTTATAGCATAGGAAATTGGTAACGGCAGTAGTAGACTATAGTGCTATATCAATTATGAAAACTGTTACTTTTTAATAATACTCATCATCAGGGATGCCGACAGAAATCCCGGGCCCTAGGCAGAGCAGTCACGGGCCCCTAACTATCCTTGGACTTTATGAGAAATTTTTAAAACAAACTGAAATAATAATAGTGCGGGTACAACCCTACGAAATTATATTTATATATGCAACTATTGTAGTTAAGTGTCCGTAATATTATATTTTAAAAGCATAAATCATAAACTTTGTATAACTGATTATAATATTTTTCATAAGTTGATTGCTTGGCCCAGCCCGGTCCCCTAAAAGTCGCCGGAACCCGGGGTTTTTGCCCCTCTGCCCAATTCTCGGCGGGCCTGCTCGTCATTAAGAGCTAGTCGACTTGTCCGATGCGCTTAATTATTACTATAAACGGCGCAACATTTATTTACATATCATTTTTGTGTAATATTGTTAATGACTCTCGATGAGTCAATCGTTTCTATAACAGCTAAAAGTCTCTTTGGGTTTCGCTGTTTCCATTCAGGAAATATCTCCAAAGATGTTTCTGTTCACGGATTTCCTCTGGTTGTCTGCGACAATCCTGGCCATTTTGAGTTTGATAAGGGTACTGAGGAAAAACTCGGTAAGACGAAAGTATCCACCGTCTCTTCCGTCTTTACCTCTCGTCGGATCTTTGCCATTCATCTGGAAATTCAAAAACATACACGAGTTCTTCATGAGCAAAGCTGATCAACTTGGACCGATCTTTACCTTCAGCGACGGGCGCAGGTAAGCCTTTTAGACTGAAAGATCGTATCGAAAAATTCAACCGTGCTGTTCGTCAGTGTCTCTTAACACTACTTATTTGAGTCATTTTCCGGTAACATGTTAAATTCACTAATCCAACAAATAAATTTTCCCCCAAATTACTTCTTTTTGGTTTGGAACAAATCTTGAATATTTCTATTTCACAAATTATATTTTTTTGCACTAATATGTAAATGAAGCAAGTTTACGTCAGAAAAAGTCCTACTGACATATTTTTCGACTCCGTTACTGTATACATAATTATTATGTATATTGCATACAGTAATCAGATTACATATTAGTGCAAAACCAAATATTTATTTGTGAAATAGAAATATTAAAGATACTAAATACTAAAAACAAGATACTAAAAACATATTGGCATTGCAAGATAGGCCTACATAACAGAAGCTCTACGGTCTGCACTATATACATATATCTCTGATTATGAGATATAATGTATGGAGTGTGGTGCTGTATATATATATATACTTTATTTCGCACAAAGCAGAACAGAGAAACTAAGCAAACTAAGCAGACTAGAACAGAAATACAAAAATACAAGAACTCCTTCCCAAACAGACTGGGAGACAACTCAAACTATTGCTCCTCTCGAAGCATAAACGTAGTGAACCTGCGATCTTACATAATACATGTTGTCTTTTACAGACAAACCATAACCAGAAACTAAATTAATATGCTCATGGCCATAACTGAATGTCAATGACAGCATATTTAGTGTACTATTATCCACCGTTAGCATGTCTTTAAGAAATTTAAACATAGCAATAACTCTCATAGATTTAAAGTCCAAACTGCCTAAACCTGCAATAAATTCTCTTACTGATTCCCATTTGTGAAAACCAAATATTTTACGATAAACATTATTCCAACAAGCATTTAGTTTACTCAGCTGAGATTGAGAAAATCTCACAGCAACTGAGCCATATCTTAAAACTGGTAAGCTATAAGTCTGCTGTAAGTAAAGCTGCATTAACTCCGACAAACTTGAAGAGTTATTGAAAATATTATTGGAAGCTGCATAAAAATTGCGCATTATGCAGTCTACATCACAACTCAGTTTACTACCAGCACAAAAGATGATTCCCAAGTATTTAATCTGCTCTGACCACTCAACCTTTTTGTGACCTAGAAACATATCTGGTAGGGAAGCCTTGAATTGAGGTCCGAATGCTAAGCACCAAGATTTAGTACAATTAAACGTCAGGCCTAACTGACTACTAACGACATCACAATTATCTAGTAAGGCCTGAAGCCCTAGTACCGAAGCCGATAACAAAATGATATAATCTGCATACATGATGCAACCAAGCCAATGAACTCACAGAACTCAAATCAGCCAGTTTGTTTTTCACCAATGGTATTATAATGCCATTACCAAAAGCCTCAGGCACAAAACCGTGACAAACCATACCTCTAAACATAGCAGTCAGTAAAACCACAAGAAGTGGATGTGTATAAAGCAAATGCTCTGCACTAAGACCATCAGGACCATTCGCTTTGCCAAGTTTCAATTCATGTATACATTTATCAACCAACTCGACATGTATTAAACTTTCAAAATTAATATTATGTATAGACTCAAGCTTACGTTTACATCGTAAAACATTGAAATCACTGACAGCAGCACTATCCATGTCAGAAATGTGATACACAGAAGCAAAATATTTAGCAAACTCATTTGCAATCCCAACATCATCATGCACACCGTTTACTTAGCCTGAGAGATTCGAAGCCATGGATCGATGGAACTTACGATTCCAGCACTTCCAAAACTGACTGGGTTCCTTACTTAGAAAATGCTCATACAACTTATCATCAAATTTGTGTTCGAATTCATATATTGCTTGCTTAATACCCATTTTATATTTAAGAGAACATGAAGTTTTTATACGAAATACTTCACCTGATTTTGGGCGACCAGCATCCTTCCACATCATACCCCAGAACATGGACTTTTGTTTAAGATCATCCAGATGCTCATTCCAAAAAGGCTTTAAAGAATTATGCTGTATTCTAGGAACAGATGAAGCCTCTGCCCTCTGCAGAGCATATACAATATCATTATACATGCAATTGATGGCTTGTCGATGGTTGTGGTTGCTACATCCCACTGAGCACTGAGCAAACGACTGAGCTAACCTGCACTCACTCAGTAAATCACGAGATACCCCATAATAATCAGACAAATTCGCCTTATCCCAACGTAAATAATGCTGCCGAGGACTATTTTTCACAGCTAGATTCCTACCACTTCTATCTAGGAGAGACCTCAAGCTGAAGCTTAATGGTTTATGATGACTGTGATTGAAAACACTTTCAATCACTTTCCCTTCTGTCACTGAGTTATGCAGTGGAACAGAGACAAACATATGGTCAATACATGAGGACTGATTCAAAGCATGGATCAGAAACATGGACATTGTTGGACAATGAGAAAAGCGGATGTAAGAAGACTGGAAGCTTTCGAAAATGTGGACATGGAGATGAATGGAAAAAAATCAGCTGGACAGAACATATAACAAATGAAGAAGTGATGGGAATAACTGAAGAAGAAAGAGTCCTGATACGCACAATAAGAGAGAGGCGAAGGAAATGGATCGGGCACACGCTGAGAGGAGAATCACTACTAAGAACGGTCATCGAAGGAAAAATGGAGGGAGGAAGACAAGAGGAAGACCAAGACAGCTGATGCTGGATTGGATGATGACAAACGAGTTACAGGAAGCTGAAAGAAGAGGCCCAACAACGAGAGGAGTGGCGACGTCGGACATTTGAACCTGCCTAAGAGGCAGAGAACCACAAGAAGAAAGAAGAAGGGATGTAATGTATCTCATATTCTAATCGTTTGTGAATAATGACTTACATAGATCTTCACAGAAGAGATGAGTCAAATTCCGCGACCAAGAAATTGTATGGTTCTGAGATACGAGATTATTTTCACATGATAACGGAGTAGACATAAAATTCTGGGACAAGTTTAAACAAAATTTCTTTTAATTTTACTGAAGATCCGGTTCACCAAGTTGTATTTGAAAACGTACGCCAATATATAATACATATGAAACACGTGAATGTTTTGGCTTAATACAAATCATTTTGAAATTGTAGACTAAAGCAATAAGTAGGCCTACTATAGCCTAGGGACAGTATCTCAGTGGAACATTTTAGATTCAAAATAAATTTTAATAAATTACGTTTTTGCTTTGAATTACTTTCAAATATCTTAAATTGTTGACTGCCCAAAAGCATTATAATATCAACACTTAGCATAATCAGACTACCCTGTAAGTATTGTTTTTCGAGAAATTACCGGGTCAGTTGAATTGTGAATTTATGCATTTACCGGAAAATGACTCATTTATGTTGTCATATACAGTAGCACTTACAAACTCTGTCTATATATAACGTACCTCTTTGAACTCATCCTCACCAGTCGCGTATTTCAACGCAAATATTGTAATTATAGGCATAAACAGTGTGTCACCCAACTTCACATTGACGACTCATCCAAATCGCAGTATAACGCAGATCAAACAAGACACACAATCTGCGATTCTAGTTATTATTCGCAGATGTTGAAGGGTGAATCGTACATGCACAGAAAGGCAAATAGAAAAACACTGTTGGGTCGCAGTCAACATAATATGCGCACTCAAAATGTTTCTTTAGTCTCCGTGGCCTTCATAAACCGTCTTCAACGTTCTAGTCACTACGCATGCGCGGAATCCTGTGTTAAAAAAACCGTCGCCCGTACAAAACGCCAGGCAGACTAATAAATTTGTAATGGTCTACCTAAAGTAGACAGGGCTCAGTCCTGGGACCACTACTGTTCATTCTCTACACAGCTGACCTCTATGATGTTGTGGCGTCGCTGGGTCCTACATCTCACCAGTTTGCTGATGACCTTCACCTTTATCTATCCTGTCGACCTGAGGATTCAGTGGTGTGCGCGCAACAAATGCATTGTGCCCTTGCGATGGTGCATGACTGGATGTCTACCAATCGTCTTAGACTCAACCCGAGCAAGTCACAGTTTATATGGTTCGGTACAACACGTGCACGTTGTAGGATCGATAAAATGCTCTTGCATCGGCATCCCTTACTGGACAGTCCTGTAATGTGGTGAGGGATCTTGGGGTGCTTCTTGATGGTGGGCTTACGATGGCTGATCATGTGTCACATATCTCAAGAACAAGTTACTACGAGCTCAGACAGATCCGAGTTATACGGAGGACGCTGTCGCTGAACGCCGCGGCTGTGCTAATACACTCTTTTGTTCTTACACGTCTTGACTACTGTAATGGAGTCCTCCTGGGCCTCCCTGAGTTCCGCATTCGTCAACTTCAGCTCGTTCAGAATGCAGCAGCCAGACTTCTCGCTGACCTGCCGAAATATTCACAAATATCTGACTACATGCGGCGTGAGCTACACTGGCTTCCAGTTGCTGATCGTGTTAAATTCAAGATCGCTACGCTGGTTTGGAAGGCTACGACTGGCACTGCTCCGGACTACATTGCTGAACTGTGCCTTCCAGTTGGCACTCAAACTGGTCGGCGGGCTCTCCGGTCTGCCTCGCGAAATGACTTGATTGTACCTTCGTTTCGAACCACCACCCGTGCTCGTCGGGACTTCTCGATTGCGGCGCCACGGATCTGGAATACTCTTCCGCCATCTGTGCGTGCCACTAATGCTGCATGTGGATACATGGTTTTCTCTAGACTCTTAAAGACGCACTTTTTCAGCTGTTTGATGACCACGTGTTGAGCGTTTCTGTGAGACTCCGAAGTGGCGCTATTATAAATGTTACATTACATTACATATTATAATGACAGAATAACATTGAGAAAAATCGAGATATGTGACGCTTCAGAATTATACATGTACAATGTAACTGAAACTGTTTTAGACTGTAACTGTTTATTTAGCATCATCCCGTAGACCAGTGCTGTCC
>JACEVL010002878.1:0-16460 GCA_020284085.1 Aporrectodea caliginosa
GTAACAGTGTACAATTATGCAATTGAAACAATTCACAAGAACATAAATGACAGAAGACATAAATCTTAACTACTAACAGAACAGACAGCCTGCAATACACAGAAGGCAGTGGAATGAATGCAGGAAGGGAGAGTAGGGAATGCTAGGAGGTATTACCAGAGGGTAGGGAAGGTACACAGGGAGGGTGGAGAAGACAAGAAGACACAGCTAACGGAGGTCAAAAATGGACGGCAGGGAAGGTAAGGAGTGAGATCAGGGCAAGCAAAAAGGCAGTTAAGGGAAGGCCTAAAGGTTTGGCTGGTACTGATTAAAAAAATCGATTACTCTCTAAAGTTTAACTTCAATAATTAATCGATTATATTCGATTAATTTGGCATCTGTTACACAAAGCGTGAAAACTGTTTAAAATGTAGTCAATGAGTCAGTTACTACTTTCTGTGCATAAAAAGGTTCAATCATTAATTTTCAGTTCAAACGTTTCACATTATCATTATTCGCCATATTGTTTACTCCGGAATAGGACCGTTAAACATCATGAAATAAGTAAGAAATTAATCAATTAAATTTTTGACTATTAATTGATTAATTAATTATAACGATTAATTAATTGATTAATCGTTAACACTTTACCGACGAGAGTGTACTAAAAGCGACTGGGAGACCAATGTAGCTCGTCGTTAAAGTTAAGTGTTAAAATCAGCAGCCACACATAAAATGGGTGAAAGAAGGCAAGAAGGCAGTGAAGGGTTAAGCAATGTCATGTACAACAAGCAAACTCAAGACAAGATAAAGACAGCGATTCAATCATTCGTCCATCCATCCGTTCTTTCATTCGATCGTTCATTCGTATAAACGTCACTCGAGGCCACATTATACCCAAAGGCGTAAGGGGTCAGGCGTTGCTATGTACCAGGGTCCTTCGAGATCGTCGTCAAGGACCCTTTCTACCCCCTTCAGCCGATCTTCGACTACGACGTCGGGGTCAACTGCCCCAACACCTTCTCCGTCGAATTCGTCATTCCGACAGAGGGCGTCGACGACTACGACAAAACCCTCCACGTCCACGTGACCGACTCCTTCCGGGTCATCAAGATGACCGTCTTCCGACCGGCGCCGAACGTTACCAAGGAAACGATCGGTAAACAGTGACCATGGCAACCGATTCAATCGCTCCGACATTTATTCTATTAATTGATTCATTGATCGTCCGTTCATCCATAAATCTGTCCATTCGTTCATCCAACAATAAATTCATTCACCCATCCGTCCGTCCTTTCACCAATCTATCTACCCATCTATACATACGTTCAGCCAGCTATCCATAGATGGATGGACATTCATCCACCCATTCATCCATCCATCCATCCAGTCATTCATCCATCCATCCAGTCATTCATTCATCCATCCATCCATCCATCCATCCATCCATCCATCAATCAATCAATCAATCAGTCCATCCTCCATCCATCCATCCATCCATCCATCCATCCATCCATCCATCCATCCATCCATCCATCCATCCACCAATCCGTCCATCCACTTCTCCCCTCCCACATCCACCCATCCATCTGTCTATTGATTCAGTCATTCATCCAATCATTCTTCCATCCGTTCATATATCCATGCCAAATCCCAACATCGCGTCTTGGCCATTGTTGGTCCTTTATACGCTCTAATATTTTGGCCGGGGTCTCTCCCTCATCTGTCCGCTGCTTGAAGACTTCTTCATTTCCCAAGGGCTTTCACGCTTTCAAATTTCTGAATAGCTTATACTGTAAGAGACGCAATCTGAAATTTCTGTTTTTCTTGTTCTATAGTGACCCAAGGGATCAAAATGAGTCACATGTCGGAATTTTAGATTATGAGTATTTTACATATTCTTAAAGACCACATTTTTTGCTATAAAATTACCACAAAAGTTTGGTTCGGCCTTACTTTTTGACAAAGTTACGAATGATTGTGTCAAATTTTTGAATTTTAAAAATTGATTTTAATAGATAATCACAAAAACTAAAACTATACCCTGTATAAAATCCTGAAAACACATTAACGCCCAATGATCCCATTTGGGAACACGCGGATAAATTTAAGTATAAAATAAGTGTATTGCGTTATTTAGTTACTGTTGGCAGCTTTTGACTGCTAAATAGTCCATGAACGATATTTTAGCCTAATCTTGAGTTTGCAAAAATTTCTAGTGAGCGGCAGCCATCTTTAAAGATTTGGGTTTTTTCAAAATTCGGCTGCTTCCAGTTTCTCGTCTGCATATAAGGTAAGAGAATTTAAATTTTAAATGTGTTTATGTGATTTAAGTGTAGCATTACGTAGCTACTGGTATGTCAAATGTGCATTTAAAAATCAAATGTATTGCGGTAGAAATGTTTAGTAAAACTGTGATGTTCCCAAATGGGAACATTGGGCACAATAGTAGTCTGTTCCCATTTGGGAAGATGGTGGAGAAATGCATTGAGCTATTGAAAACTCCTCATCGAGTGCATTACTATTGTCCATATTATAAATGAATATGAGATAAATTAGAATTTTTAGTTTACACAGCAATCACATCTTATATATAATGCCTTTTTCAGGTGTAAAGAAAGGTCTACTTGTCTGAGGCTTTCGCCATTATAAAGTCTGATGCAGATGGAGACAATGATAACACTGAGCAGCTTGCGCACCTAAACACAGGCTTCTGATGCAGTCTCTGCTAATATTGAGAGAGATGTTGAAATGGTTATGCCACCAGCGATAGTGGATGGATAGTGGATAGTCCAATGATGAGTGTGTGGATGAAGATTGCCCTAATGCTTTCGACTCTTCCATCTGCTGTTGCTGGGCCAGTTACTGCTTCTGTGCAGAAAGGTTCAGACGATGAGAGTCACAGCACCCTATTACTACCATCAATACTCCAACAGCTCTATCACATAGCCACTCAGTCAGTGATATTCGCTACGATGGAGACGATCATGACCTGGGTTCTGAGTGCAAGACAAGCAAGATGTCGATTGTGTGAGAAGAATACAAAGCTGTTGTGTGCAAAGTGCATTGTTCTACTTCATCTACACTACGAGTAGTAGTATCATATTATCGCATTTGAGACAGAACATTGTCAGTCTCCTGGAAAGCATTGCAGAGAAATACCTGGAATATGTTGATGTGTAGGCTATAATCGCTGTGTTCAATCGCAGAATTAGACAATGTTATTGTTGGCACTGCTTTATAACTTCTGAAAACTGCTTCAACATTGATGTGTGATTTTGTTGCTCTAGCAAAGCAGCCTGTATGCTGTGCATAAAGTAAAACTAGTGTAGTAACTGAAAACTGCAAATTTAACTGATTATCTGCAATTAATTTACACGGTGTTCCCAAATGGGAACAGACTCCATATGTGCCCAATGTTCCCAAATGGGAACAGCGCGCCATCTAGCGGCCGATCGCGGAATCACATAAATACAAGTTCCAAGGACCTTACCCTAGCATCATTTCTTATATTCCCAAGTATCATAAAGATTGGCCATGGGGGGAACGTTTGGGCATTAATGGGTTAACACAATGAATTTCATCAAATGTAAGATATCAAAAATGCAAGAATATTTTTTACCTATTTCCATTGAAATCTGAAAATGAGCAAAAGTGACTTCTGATCATATTTTGCTGTTTTCCGAGCAATGTCGACATCCGACTCATTTTGATTCCCTGGGTCTTTTGCCCTAAGTTGCTCTGATGCGTCAGGTCTTAAGAATTTCCAATTGCCTTTTCTTTTTTATTTCCAACCCAAACTGATTTATCTGGAATTAAACATTTCTGTTGTTTTTCTTTTCCTTGTTTCCTCTACAGCGCAAACGGTCGTCACTTATGAGAACATGGGCGAAATAGCAATATCGATCTTCTCTCCGTACGTCGCCGTTCTCTCTGTTGCCGTCATTCTCACGACCTTCCTTCTCTTTATCGGATTCGTTACCGACGCCGGTAAGTTCATCCTGTAACCTGCTGTTCATAATCATATGGTAAGGTAATTGTAATAAGAACTTTATCTGAAGCCATTTTCTTGAGACACTTATCGGATACTTTCCTGACAACACGATAGGTTGCTAGGCAACATATTACGTACGAAATCAGGAGCTAAATAAATGGATAATTTATTACGCGTCTATTTTGTACCTACTATTGGTGCAGTAATTGAGTACCTCGTCAGAGACGTTCCCTTCCTGATTACACGAAAAATGTTCTTCAACCTCTTACGGTAATGCAATATATATTTATACATTTTCGAAATTTCTCAACACCACACAAAAGCCGCGTCAGTGAGACCAGTATACCAACCGGTGCTATATCAAATTAAGTTCTCAATAGCCAGGTTGTTTGTTCGTTCCGGCGCCAGGTCAGAATCCGGGGAGGTCAAGCATGTTGCTACGGTGGAAATAGGTGATTATGGGTGGTCTTGTGGTGGTGCAGGAGTAGAACCAGGATAGGGTAGGGATAGGATAGGGTAGCTTGAAGAGTTTGATTTTCAGTTGTGAGTGGAAAGTAGCAGAGTGCAAGCGGGAAGAGACTAATTTAGCAGGCGATATAGGAGGATGAGAGATCAGAAGGGCGATGTAGATAAGAGATGGCAGTTTCTGTTTTAATACTCACCGTCACAAGAGAGATAATTAACGTAGCCTTCCTCCTTTATTTAGGTTTAGGACTGGCACCACCCGAATGTTGACCTTTTCCCCATTTGTTTTTAATCAACATCTAGTGGCCGCCAAGGGCCGTTAATTTCGGTCTAACTCTGTGTTACAAGAATTAAAACGATATGACGTTAATACGCATTTTCTGAATTTATAAAGTGTGAAGGAAGCGTGTTAAGGGTGTTTAAGATGAACAGTGTATTATCCATCTGTTTAGAGACACATCTTGTTGCTGCCATGGCCATTATGTAGACCTTCACATTAACTTATTTTCTAATTATATATATTTTCATCCTAGGTTGATTTGTAAATGTAAACGTAAATCTTCAAAATTTCACAGCGCCACACAAAAACCGCGTCATGCAAACGAGCTTAAGCACTGGTGCTAGATAAATCAAGTTCGCAATAGCCAGGCTGCCAGGCCAGAATCAGAGGAGGTCAAGCCGAGGAGACGGCATAGTGCTACGGATGGGAGAGATGTAAGAATTCGGTTTTCAGCCGTGCGTTGAAAGTATAGCAGAGGAGAGTGCAAGCGCCATTACAACATTCATTCATTCATTCATTCAGAGCATTTAGAAACTACTCAGGAGCGCTCCCGGCCCAGCCACGACTAAAGAAAAAAGACTTGAGGGACTTGTAGAACCCTTCCAACTTCCCATAAAAGACGACAGAAATTTCATAGCTAGAATTCTTTATAAATTACGGAAGCATATACATACTCTAGTTTAGTCTTTTCAATGAACGGTAAAGAACCCATCAGCAACTGTATACCCCATAAAATTATATTATATTTGTCTGACTTTCTATTATGTAACTCACTGCGGTTTGTCAGTCTGTTTTATTAAACGAAGATTATATATAAGCGGAGGAGAGTTTAAATTAGCAGGCGAGAGAAGCGGGTCAGCAAACTAACGGAGCTCATTTTGGAGTTGCTCCAAAGAGTTGGTGCAGCATGATAGACTAAGGAACGATTGCAGGATTGTGGAGAGGAGGAGACTTGAGGCCGAGATCAAGAAAGATACGATGATGAGCGAGTAGACCTGAGCAGTTGGATGGTAAAACACTCGCTAAGGTAAGAGGGTTGAGAGTTTTGAAGGGCGTTGTAGGTAAGAGATGGTAGAGCAGCGCTCGTGAATAAGCTGGTGCCCTGCGCTTGGCTTTCGAGTGGCGCTTTAGAAGTTTGGAGATTACGATTACGATTACGGTAGTTTCTGTTTAAACGACGTTGCATCATAAGATAGATAATTAGCGTCGCCCTCCTCCTTCATCGAGGCTTAGGACTGACACCATAAGAGTGTACGCGGTTTTCTGTTTTGTCAACACCTTGTGGCCGCCAAGGACCGTTAACATCGACCTTCCTGTATGGCTGACCGATTAGACGAACCTGGCGATTAAATGAATTTGCGATATTTATACGATCTTACGGCAACGTGTTAAAGGTGTTTAAGACGAGCCCTGTATTATCCACAGAGACATATTGTTGCTGCCAAAGCCCATTATCTGGACCTACCATTGACTTAGTTTCCAATTATATATAATATTTCCATCCTTAGTTGTATGTAAAATTTATGTCAATGCAAACCTTTGAAATTTCTCAAAGCCACACATAACCCGCGTAATGGAGACCAGCGTATGAATTCACACGCGCTATATATCAAATCAAGTCCGCAATAGCCAGACTGGTTTGCCCGTTCCGGTGCCAGGTCAGAATCCGGGGGGAGGTGCGGGTTGTCAAGCCGAGGAGACAGCGTGTTGCTACGGTGGCAATCGGTGACGATAGTGGCTGTGTGGTGGAGCAGAAGTAGAATCAGGATAGGGTATAGCTTGAAGAGTTCGGTTATCAGTCGTGAGTGGAAAATAGGAGAGGAGAGTGAATGCTAGGTGAGGTTAAACTAACAGGCGAAATAGGAGGGTGAGAGATTGGAAGGGTGATATAGGCAAAAGATAGTAGTTTCTATTTAAATGCGTTCCGTCATAAGAGATACAATTATAGTCGCCCTCCTTAATTCAGACTTAGGACTGGCACATCAGAAGGTTGGGCGTTTCCCAATTTTTTTTATCAGCACCTTGTGGCTGTTAACGTCGACCTTACACTTTGAGATCATTATAAAATACTTATGCGCATTTCCTGAATTTAATGCGTTAGAAGCAAGCGTTTTAAGGGTGTTTAAGATGAACAATCTGTTTAGAGACATCTTGTGGCTGTCAAGACCAATATAATTGTTACGTCGACCTCTCATTAACTATTTTCATATATCCTTAGTGGAATGTAAATGTCAATGTCAATCTTCGAAATTTCTCAGCGCCACACAAAAGCCGCGTCAAGGAAACCAGCTTAGCCACCAGCGATATATCAAATCAAGTTCGCAAAAGCTGCTTTAATAATAATAATAATAATAATAATAATAATAATAATAATAATAATAATAATAATAATAATGAAAATAATAATAATAATAATAATAATAATAATAATAATAATAATAATAATAATAATAATAATAATAATAATGAAAATAATAATAATAATGAAAATAATAATAATAATAATAATAATAATAATAATAATAATAATAATAATAATAATAATAATAATAATAATAATAATAATAATAATAATAATAATAATAATAATAATAATAATAATAATAATAATAATAATAATAATAAATAATAATAATAATAATAATAATAATAATAATAATAATAATAATAATAATAATAATAATATAATAATATCTTTTCGTTAATAAGCGCCTGACAAACGCACTGCGCTGTACAGTTACATGTTATGCAATTTAAATCTTAACTACTAACAGAACAGACAGCCTGCAATATAACGGCGCTAATATCAGCCTACAAAGCATATCCGCCCAACGGGGCTCGAACTCGGTACCTCTCGGTCTCTGTGCCAGATGTTATCCAATGCGCTATCGCATTATTATATTCGTTATTGACACACACAAAACAGCTGACACACCGCAACTGATTACAGCTAATTCAAAAGAATAATAAGGATAGAATCAAAATATAAAACTAATGTTAACGGTACCAGGTCAGAATCCGGGGAGGTCAAGCCGAAAAGAAATCTTGGTGCTACGGTGGAAATCAATGATAATGGTGGGCGTGTGGTGGTGTAGGAGTAGAATCAATAATAATCTTAATAATAATCTTTTCTTTATTGAAGCGCCTGACAAACGCACTGCGCTGTACATTTACATGTTATGCATTTTAAATCTTAACTACTAACAGAACAGACAGCCTGCAATACAACGGCGCTAATAGCAGCCTACAAAGCATATCCGCCCTACGGGGCTCGAACTCGGTACCTCTCGCTCTCCATGCCAGCGTGTTATCCAATTATAGCTTGAAGAATTCGGGTTTCAGTCGTCAGAGAAAGTAACAGAGGTGAGTGCAAGGGGAGGAGAGGTTAGATTAGCAGGAGAGAGAGAGGCGGGTTGGCAAACTAACGGAGTTCCTTTTGAAATTCGTTCCACAGAGTTGGTGCAGCATAGACTAAGGAACGGTTGCAGAATTTCAGAAAGGAGGAGACTGGAGGCCGAGATAAACAAGATATGATCATGAGCGAGTAGACCTGGGCGGATGGTAAATAATTGGCCAATGTAAGAAGGTTGAGAGGATTGAAAGACGTTGTAGTTAAGAGTCTGATAGCATTCTGTTTAACGACTTTCCATCGTAAGATAGATAATTAGCGTCGCCCTCCTCCTTTATCCACGCTTAGGACTGGTACCACCCAATTGTATGCCGCTTTTATGTTTTTATGAACACCTTGTGACCGACAAGGGCCGTTAACATCTACCGTGCTCTACTACTCGAATGATATCATTCTGGCGATTAAACGCACTTGCGAAATTTATATAATCTGACGGTAGCGTGTTAAAGGTGTTTAAGACGAGCCCTGTATTATCCATATAATATTGTACACTGTGTCCTGAAAAAAGGGACCCCTTATGGTAATACGAAAAAAACTAGTAAATGTTAATCGATTTTTAAAATTCCAAGACCATTTTAATCCTGACATAATTATCAACAAATTTGTAATTTATGAACGGCCCAGTTAAAAAAAATTACGTCATAATGACGTCTTGAAATAGCAAATTGTAAAAACAACACGATTAGCAAATGGCGTTCAGCCACGAAGACAAAATGGTTATAAAAATAATTTTTACGATAAAACAAACATTACGAAGCAGAAAAGTTCACTAGAAAATTTCCGGACAAGGGTTGGACATTAGGTGGTCTAAAGAACCTTCTAAGAAAAATTGATATAACCGGATCGTCTCGGCGTCGCGCGGGTAGCTGTAGACCGAGAACTGCACGGAAACATGAAAATATTGAACATACCTCCTAATCTTTGGCCGCCAAACAGCCCGGACTTAAATCCCGTTGATTACAAGATTTGAGGACTAATGCAAGAGAAGGTTTACCCGGACAAAGATCAGAGACATTGAAGAACTCCGTGCACGTATTGTTAATGCCTGGGATGAATTTGACCAGCTGGTTATCGATGCTGCTATTGGCCAATGGCGCGCTCGTCTTGAAGCTTGTGTTGAGGCCGAAGGCGGACACTTTGAGCACGCCTTGTAGTCTAATATTATTCAAATATAAAAATTAAATTAAACTAAAATTTATAATTGATAAATGACAGTTTAAAATAATATTGAAAATTTTTGATGATTTTTTGCGCCGTCCTTGACACTTGAATTTTGATGAAAATTACGTCATTATGACGTCATTGTTAAATAACAAAAACTTTTATACTTTAACCAGTATTTGGCAAATTATGTCAGGATTAAAATGGTCTTGGAATTTTAAAAATCGATGAACATTTACTAGTTTATTTTCATATTACCAAAAGGGGTCCCCTTTTCAGGACACACGTAGAGAGGAGGGAAGGGCATTCCATAGGGAGGGCCCAATAGTGACAAAAGATCTAGTTTGAGCCATAGTGGCCTTAACTCGTGGAACAAAAAGGTAATGCCTGACCAAGGAGCGGATAGATCGATGAGAAACTGAAGAGAGAGGGGAGAGAATATGATACCTAAGATATTTAGGAGCAATGCCCAATTTGGACTTAAGGACTAGGACAAGAACTTTGAACTGAATTGGAGCTGTGAGAGGAAGCCAGTGCAATTGATTGACCATAAACGAGGAGAGAGGGGAGAATTTAGGAAGGCGAGCAATCAATCATTTAGAACTGACTGGATAGGGGACAGGCGGACCTTGGAAAGGCCTATAAGAACATAATTGCAATAGTCAATTCTGGAATAGACAAATGCACGGACTATTGAAGTCAAGGTGGATGAGGAGACAGTTCTGCGTATGGCCCTGATACGCAGAAGTTGAAAGTAGGAGGAGCGCGTAAGCTGGGTGATATGTTCAGAGAAAGTAAGAGAACTGTCCAGAGTGATACCTAGATCACGTACACTAGTAGAGAAAGTGAACTGGGGGAAGTTTTCAGCAAGAAACAAAAGGTAAAGTGTTTGGAGTTGTTGGGAGTGCCAAACCAGATGAGTTGAGTTTTAGAGGAATTGAGAGCGAGGCGATTTGAAGACATCCACAGGTGTAAGTCATGAGTCAGAGCGTCAGTACAGCCAGCAAGAACGAGTTGATCTGAATGAGAACCATGGACGTAAGCCTGGACATCGTCAGCAAAGAGGTGACCCGTGGCGGAGTGATTAGAAATTAATGAATTTATATCAGCCGTAAATAGAATGAAAAGAAGGGGTCCTAGGGCAAAGCCCTGTCGAACTTCTAGAAGAACTGAAATCCATTTAGACCTCGAGTTTCCAGATATGATCATCTGAGTACGATCAAATAGGTAGGAACGAGGCCACAGGAGATGAGTTCCCTTGAGACCATAAAAGAATTCAAGGCGTCGAAGAAAAATTCCGTGGTCAACCATGTCAAAAGCTGATGAGACATCAAAGAGAGCAAGTAGGGAACGCATAATGTAAAGAGACATCTTGTTGCTGCCAAGTCCCATTATGTGGACCTATACATTAACTTAGTTTCCAATTATATATATATTTCCATCCGTAGTGGTAAATAAAATTTAATGTAAATGCAAATCTTCGAAATTTCTCAAAGCCACACAAAAGCCGCGTCACGGAGACCAGTTGAATCGCCGGCGCTATATCAATTCACGTCCGCAATAGCTAGGTTGTTTTGTCCGTTCCAGAGCCAGGTCAGAATCCTGGGAGGTCAAGCCAAGGAGACACCGGGCGGTGCTACTGTGGAAATGGGTGAGGATGGTGGTCGTGTAGTTGTGTAGATGTTGAATCAGGATAGAGTAGCTTGAAGAGTTCGGTTATCAGTCGTGCGTTGAAAGTAGCTGCAGAGGAGAGTGCAAGAGGTGGAGGGGTTAAATTAGCAGGGGAGAGAAGCGGGTTATTCAGCAAACTAATGGAGTCCTTTTTGGAGTTCGTTCCAAAGAGTTGGTGCAGCATAGACTAAGGAATAGTTGTCAGAATTTCATAGAGGAGGAGACTGGAGGCCGATATAGAGAAAGATATGATGATGAGTAAGTAGACCTGGGCGGTTGTATGGTGAATAATTGGCGAATGTATACATGAGGGTTGAGAGGTTTGAATAAGGGCGTTGTAGGTAAGAGATGGTAGTCTCTACTTAACAAAGTTGCGTCATAAGAGAGATAATTGGCGTCACCCTCCTTTATACAGTCTTAGAACTGGCACCACCCGATGGTCGGCTGTTTTCTGTTTTTATCAAAACCTTCTGGCCACGAAGGGCCGTTAACGTCAAACTTGCGTGGTGAATAGGCCTAAATTTGCTTGGCGATCATATTTTCAAGATTTATAGCACCTTACGGAGGCGTGTCAAAGGTGTGTAAGACGAGCACTGTACTACCAATAATGCTCAGAGACAGCTTGTGGCTGCCAAGGCCCATTATTTGGACCTAACATTAACTTATTTTCTAATTCTATATATTTCCATCCTTTGTGGCATGTAAACTCTAAACTCTAATGTCAATGCAAATCTTCGAAATTTATCAAAGCCACACAAAAGCCGCGTTACGGAGACCAGTTGAACCGCCGGCGCTCTATCAAATCAAGTCCGCAATAGCCAGGTTGTCTTGTCCGTTCCAGAGCCAGGTCAGAATCCTGGGAGGTCAAGCCGAGGAGACAGCATGGTGCTACGGTGAAAATGGGTGATAATGGTGGTCGTGTGGTGGCGTAGACGGAGAATCAGGAGAGGATATCTTCGTTCGGTTTTGGTAGTAAGTGGAAAGTAGGAGAGGCAAGTGTAAGCAGAGGATAGGTGAAATTAGCAGGTGAGATGGAATTCGTTCAAGGAGCTGGTTGTAGAATTTCAGAAAGGAGGAGACCGGAGACCGAGATAGAGATAGGTATGTTGATTAGCGAGTCGACCTGGGCGGTTGGATGGTGAATAGCTGGTGACTATAAAAGGGTTGAGAGGTTTGAAGGGCGTTCTAGGTAAAAGATGGTAGTTTCGGTTGAACGACTTTGTATCAAAAAGATAGACAATTAGCGTCGCCATCCTCCTTAATCGAGGCTTAGGACTGGCACCATCAGATTGTATGCGGTTTTCTGTTTTTTTTTCAACACTTTTTGCCGCCAAGGGCCGCTGACATCGACAATGCTCTATGACAAAGGGATACAACAACTTAACTGGTGATTGATACATATGGGTTATTTATAGCATCTGATGGTAGCGTGTTAAAGGTGTTTAAGGCGAGCCCTGTTTTATCCATACTGTTTAGAGAAATCTCGTGGCTGGCAAGTAGTCCAGTCATTAAACAACAATTATTCATGGAGGTTCGACAAAATTTTTAGAAAAGGTTTCTCGACGGGTTTCACTTCTTTGATATGTCTACGTTAAAAGAAAAAAAGTTTTCCAAAATATGACATGGGCAACTATGTGAAAATGGGTCGAATCCAAGATGGCCGCCGTCAAATTTCAGATCAGTCACCTGAAAATAAATAAACGTCATAAATGTATATAGTGGGGCACGAGTGCTGAAACCAATGCGCCCCTTTGTTTCCAGATAGTACATAGGCAGATGAGTCCAAAACGCCCGGGATACAAATTTTTACGCCCATCTAGCGGCTGTGGCAGCCATTTTACAAAATGGCCGACAGAAATACATATTGTTCAAAATCTCAGCTTCTAATTCACTTATAATTGTGATCTTGGTGTCCAAACATACATATTTAGGGGCAAGGATTCCAATGGAACTAATTGTAAACACTTATCTGCACGAAATTGGCCGCCATTTTCCAAAATGGCCGACCTAAATGGAACTTTGTCAATATCTCAGCTTCTTGTTCACTTATAATCGTGATCTTGGTGTCCAAACATACATATTTGGTGGCAAGGATTCCAATGGAACTAATTGCAAATATTTACCTGCACGAAATTGGCAGCCATTTTCCAAAATGGCCGACCTAAATGGAACTTTGTCAATATCTCAGCTTATAATTCACTTATAATCGTGATCTTGGTGTCCAAACATACATATTTAGGGGCAAGGATTCCAATGGAAATAATTACAAACACTTATCTACACGAAATTGGCAGCCATTTTCCAAAATGGCCGACTTTGTCATTATTTCAGCTTCCAGTTCAGTTAGAATCGTGATCTTGGTGTCTAAACGTACATATTTAGGGGGGAAGGATTCCAATAAAAGTAATCACAAACACCTATCCTGCTGTGTACCATGAATTTCTGCATGGAAACTTCACAGTAACGAAAACAGGGCGTGCAATTTCCAATATTGCCATACTCTAAACTCATGAGCAAAACAACGTCTGTGTGAAGGATGACGGAGGTGCTGTAGAGCACACAGAGAATACACAAGACCTGCAATTGTACTATGTATGCTGTCTGGACCAGAGATCGAAGAGTTCCAGGCATTAATGAAGAAACCAGAAAATGAGTCTGATCGTCGATATCATGAGCAGACAAAAAGCACGAGATAACATTTTTCAAACAAGTTAATGCTGTCAGCATGCAATGTGATCGAGGAGGTGGGAAACTCATTCATCGACGACTGAAATGACCTACTTGTACTTGATATGAGAGACCTGGCAGATACAGCAGTGATCAACATAATGCGGAACCTCGAGAAAACTGGAGAAAATCAGTATGAAACATTTGTCAACGAACGTTTAACTACCTAATTGCGACCTGTCAGTTACCCAATCAACCGAAACCACTTCCCTCTCTGCAGTCGTCCATCTGTACGGGATAAGTCACAAGCACAGCAAATGTTGTCATCTGTGAAGAGTAGACTGTTCAGAAAAAAATAATTTAAAAAAAATCAAATGCATAGGGGCTTAAAATGTGACATTTATATACACAACATACCTAGAGAAATCCGACTTCAATATCTCAATGGCAAGTGACCTCTCAAGGAGGTGTAAATTCTTGAAATAGAGTGAACAATAGCGATATTTGTGACGAACGTAGTTATTTGTTAAAAATAGTTATTTTCTATTTTTCAGTGTTTCCAATCCATATTCCTGTTAATACTCTTCTATCTGATAATATAGCAAGGGTGAACAGACGGTGTCTGATTGATGACCCATTATTTGTGGCTAGCTTGGACAGAATAAATACCACGCCACGTCAGGCAATGCACATAGTTGCCCCAGCATTAAAAGCAGTCGGTACCAATGTTAATGATCTGACTCTGTGCACAACTTCAGTGTATGAGGCACGTAAGAAGACCTGTTCCTCTATTGAACAAGGCGTTATAGATTAATTCTGCCCTAAGACACCCTTGTTGTTCCTTTCCATGGTAAGTTGCTGCCAGATGATGAGGGTGTCAATGCTGATCGCATGGCAGTTGTTGTGTCTGGCATAGGAATTGAAAAGCTTCTAACCATTCCTCACTGCCTGGCTCTGGAACTGGTGGCCTGATGTGGAATAAGGTTGTTGACACCCTCAGAGAGTAGGAAGGGTGTCAGAATGGCTGGCTGGGTTGTGCTTTAACCGTTATTCAAGAGGCCTTTGACAAATGCCTAGTATTCTTGGTTTGTTGACACCATTTGTTTGAAATAATTGCAGCAGCAGTCTTTGATTTATTCTTTGTATCCTCTGTGCCACAAAACGCAATTTTTGCCAGGTTCAAAAATCAGTGGCCTCTCGTAGACCAAAGCAACACTGACTGACCTAGTAAGGACACAAAAGGCTGTTCTTTGACTGACAGTGAGAAAATGTGGCTAGAGCAGAACCACCAAGTTGTAGTTTAGTTTCTGTGGGCGCAGCTGAGTACAGTCAACCAGCCACGGCAAGACCACTTAGAGTTCATAAAGCTCAGTTTTGTTGCACTTGATGAGGCTAATCGTTTTGGTGATGGTGAGAGTATCCACTTCAGTCAACCCGATGCATATCATCATGCCAGGTGGATGATGAAGGGCATATTATTGCACGAAGATACTTCGTTTCAGAGAGCAGTTCAAGATGAATCCAAAGAACTGCATGCTATGAGAAAAATCTGCCAGTTTACCATCACCCTGTATGTTAAGGCATGGTTCAATGCACCCGTAACCTGTTGTGATGTTCCTTACGATGACCTGTGAATGCTACAGAGCATGGAAGCTTCTCACAGCATTGTTAGCCAAGTTGCAGAAGTAGCCCTTCATAAACTGAAAGGCATATCTGGTACATCAGTGAAGATTTGGCAGGATTGTCAATTTTTCTTACAAGGCCCTTGCCCACAATAAGGAACGAATGGTTTCCGCATTACACATGCCACAGAACAAAATAGATTTAACAAGAGTTGATCCAAAACCATCAAGACATTTAAGGAGAAAACTTTATCTGAGTTCGTGACACATCGATCGATGCATCTAGTTACTACCCTCAAACTCGGTCAAGATTTTGTATCTTTTGATCCCGAAACGTGGAATAGCGGAGAAGATTGCCGACATGCCAAAGACACTGTTGCTGCACTTTCTCTTATTAATGACTGTGCTAAGTGTGCGGCATCTGACTTTAACTTGGCACTAACACACGATGAACAGCAGGGTCAGCTCATCTTCCAAGTAGTCGAATACCACCGAAAGCAGATGCCTACTGCTCCACCCAAGAAGATCTTCCCTCTTCAGTGACAGACAATAGGCATTATTTTAATAGCAGAAACACGAACACTACAGCTGTATATTGTTGTATAGTAACAGTCTTAACAGATTACTCATTTAACAGTACTGTAACATGTGTAGTTTATAATACTGTATTCTGCATTTTGTAACAGTAACTGATACAATACATTAGTTCACTAAGATTTTTTAATTTTGAAAAAATTGCACTTTTTGAAAACTTTGTCAGCTTTGAGCTGTCACTTAACATGATCCCAGAGCCAAAAGATTTCACTGAGTTGTTTATAATACCAAATGTCACAAATCCAGAGGGTATGCGTGGTGAAAATGTGAAATTATTTTTTCCCCATGTGCAAGTTGAACACCCTAGTGAAGAGTGACTGTTCACTATACTCCAAATTGTACATGTACATCTCCTGTCGGACTCGTAAAGGAGACATGGAGGAGTTTTTTGCACATGAGAATCAGGCATCATCACTCTCGAATATGGGAAAATTGCGGCTAGGAACAAAGTCAGACATTGTGAGCTGTCTAGAAGAGCTGGTTGCCACTTCAAAAGATGATGGTATCGCAGATACCCACCCAGGCCCTTCCACCGGGTGTACCTACTGTTGATGCTGTTAAACTGGATGGAGCAGTCATAGTCAACATGCTCAAGCCTGGCACTGCATCCACCTTCTC
>JACEVL010002879.1:0-17386 GCA_020284085.1 Aporrectodea caliginosa
CAGGATAGCTCCTCGGAATCTTCCCTCTTCTGTGCTCGTCCGCTGAACTCGGCCTTTCCCGTCGGGCAAAGGACTTAATGGTGCCACCGACGATGCCTAACACTAGGTTAACTAGGAAGACGACAGCAACTCAGATCGACACAGTAAATTGTATTATTGTTAACGTCAAATCAACAGCTTCAGATAACTATAACTTCAACTCTAGCACTCTCTGAACACTAACTCACACACTCCTCTAACTCACACCGACCAACCGACGCAACAGGCGTCTCTATTTATAGTTTGTCGAGTAAATGTTCCCAGCCAATCAGCGCGTACCAGCAAAAAGTCCCAGCCAATCGCTGTCGCCAGCCTTTTGGTCACCAGCCAATTTGCTCTCGGCCATTTGGTCGCCGGCCTTTTGGTCATCAGCCATTTTGCCATCAGCCAATTTGCTCTCAGCCATTTGGTCGCCGGCCTTTTGGTCATCAGCCAATTTGCTCTCGGCCATTTGGTCGCCGGCCTTTTTGCAACCGACCAATTTGCTCGCGGCCATTTGGTCGCAAATTACGTCACACAAATTACGTCACATTATTATTATTATTATTATTATTATTATCCATTGTCGCGATCTAAGTCATCTAACTCGATGAATTAAATGTCTGAGAAGTGTGTTGTTGCTAAATCCTTACGACATAAATTTCGTGTTTCTCTTGCGCACTATATATTCTGTGGCTGAAAATGTGTAAATATTTTATTCGTAATCTCCATCGACCTATTTCTAAACCACCACGAGAAAACTATTTGCGAGAGGCTCCAACTTATTCACGATCGAATGCTGTGTCAAGTCAGAGGGGTTTCCAAAGGGTAGCTAAAACTTAAAAGTATATGGCTCGCATAACCAAGATTATACACTAGCGAGCAAAATTGTTGAAACACCTACCAATTTGCATATTTTGCTATAGAAAGTCGTAGTTATGAAGGCAGAAACATGCTCAATTTATGTTTTATTGAGTTGATTTATTTTACAAATATTTCGTTCATTTATTTGAGAAATATTTAATTTATTTGACAATTGTTGATCTAATAATAATATTTTCGTTTACTGAAACAATCCGGTTGACAAACCGCAACCGGTTACAGTGTAGGCTACAATTATGCAATTGAAGCAATTATTCACAAGAACACGGATGACAGAAGACATAATTCTTAAACTACTAACAGAACAGACAGCCTGCAATACACGGCGCTAATAGCAGCCTTCAAGGCATATCCATAATCCACCCTACGGGACTCGAACTCGGTACCTCTCGCTCTCTATGCCAGTGTGTTATCCAATGCGCTATCGGGCCCCTAGTAAAGTGTAAACATTGTAATTTGTCAATTCAATGTCATGCTACGGGTTTTTCTTTACCAGTTTTACCTCGGTATTTCGCGAACAATTGTGACTGTTAAAATACATTTCATTTTTCATCACAGCTGTTTTTATTCAGTAACTCGGGATTTCTTGGTAGACTTTTGGCCAATCTTGGGATTTTTCTGGAAAGAGCTTGGGATTTTAGAAAATGGAGGGTGGTCGCACTGAAGCAGAGCTGTGTTGCCAAAGAAGTCAAGATGGCCGGACTGAGTGTCTTTGGATCGACGGCTTCTCCGCTTTTCCGGCTTAGCACGGCTGCCGGAATGGTTTCGGGCAGGTTCGGCCGCGCCTGCCTGGTCGCCCGAGGTTCGTTCGAAATGTTTTCGCCGTTTGCGCGAATGTTAGGGCACGCTGTTTGGGTTTATGGTCAGGCTACCTTGAGTTTAGACTCTCAAGGACAGAGGGACGGTAGACCCAGTCCCATGCCTGGATAAAGGAGGAGGGCGACGCTGATGATCTTTGGTATCACACAGTGTCGTTAAACTGAAACTACTACTCAGTTCGGTGTTAGAAGAGCAGTTGGCATTCTATTAGTTTCATGGACCGCAACTGTAGTAGACCGCGACACGGAAATAATCAACCGTTCTTATAGTAGGGTCTATTTTGGCATGTTACGCGGAATGTACCATTTTTTCCATGTTTTTAATGACCCTGACCCTAACCGACCCTCACGATGCCTGACCGGAATCGGACGCCATGCGGTCCATGAAACTAATAGAATGCCAGCGGATGGCCAGTTCTCTCCTCGCCGTCTCATCTTCCCACCGACAGTGTACAGTCAGTGTAATCATTATAGCTGCGTTTGCTAGGGGGTGACAAAGTGATTCTGGTTTCAGGTCCCGTGCGTCAGATGGGAAGTCACAAAAGGACGATCGACATGGTGCCATCGAGCTTCGAGTGGCGGAAGTTCAAGGACCATGCGGTGAGTTACAACACAATAATACAATACGAGTGTATTTGATATTGCCCTCAGAAGTGCACACGAGCATACCACAGAACATTGATGGCACTGAGTAACTATGCGAGTATGCGATTGTATGTGTATCTCCATATACCTTGAGTTGGATGAGTTTGGGTACATGTTAATAATATTCTTTATTGAAACAATCTGGTTGACAAACGCAACTGGTTTCAGTTATGCAATTGAAACAATTCACAAGAACACAAATGACAGAAGACATAAATCTTAACTACTAACAGAACAGACAGCCTGCAACACGGTGCTAATAATAATGATTTCTACTTTCTCTCTGGCAGTCTCTCTTCTTCCTTTGCTTTTCTCAAAACCTGTTTATTTTCGCGGGGCTTAGCACACTGGGAAGCTTCTGAACGGTTCACCCTACGAGGCGCTTTACAAATACTTAAATACGATACGATAATAGCAGCCTACAAAGCATGTCCGCCTATGGGTCTTGATCTCGGTACCTGAAGCTCTAAATCTAATCTAATCTAATCTGAACACTTGTAAAGCGCTTATCACAGCAGAGCTATTCAGAAGCACTCTCAGCGTGACAGGCCCGAGAAAAGAGAAAAGGTCTCTATGTCTCTAAGCCAGTGTGTTATCCAATGCGCTATCGGGCTTACCCCAATACAATGTTTATATGAGGTCGTTGATTAGATGGACACAGAACCTATTATGTTTTCTATCAGACTAGCTGTGGATTATTATTTCTGCAGCTATTAAGCGTCACTATGATATTCTTATGTGTGTGCAAGTATGTGATTTTTTTTGCATCTCCATGTAGCTTCAGTTGGATGCATTTGGGTAAGTCTTGTAGCTGTGTAAGCAACACTTTTGAGTGGTGCTATATAAATGGTTTTATGTTGCAATGCAGTTATCGTTGTGCCTGTTGTTGTTGTCGTTTAGAATTTCTACTTTCTTCTGGGCGCTATTCCGATTGCGGGCGTCATTGGAGCAACGAATCTTTTCATCGGTAGGTTGATAACTGACTCTAGCTAAGTATAGGGACACATTTGGATGGATGGATGGGTGGATGGATGAGAGTGTGGGTGGGCTTGAATTTGGGTGGGTGGATGGGTGAGAAGTTGGGTGGGCTTAGGGTTGGGGAGGTGGATGAATGGTGGGTGGGTGTTTGGATGAATGGTGGGTGGGTGTTTGGATGAATGGTGGGTGGGTGTTTGGATGAATGGTGGGTGGGTGTTTGGATGAATGGTGGGTGGGCTTGGATTTCGGTGAGTGGATGGGTGGGTGGATGAATGGATGAGACAGTTGATGTATGGATAGATGGTGGATGAGTGGGTTGATGGTTTGGATGTGTGGATGAGAGGTTGGGTAGGTGGATGGGTGGATGGATGAGATGGTGGGTGAGCTTGGATTTGGGTGGGTGAATGGATGGATGATGGGTGGGTAGGCATGGGTGTGTGTGGGTGGATGGATGAGTGAGTGAGTGGGTAGATGGATGGGTGGGTGGACATTTTGTATTTACATGATATTTTCAGGTTATAGAGTGACTGGTGGATTGGTATCATTGATTGAACTAATTGAATTGAACTAAATGATTGATTGATTGATTCCTTGATTGATTGATCAGGTCCTGCTGAACTGGCCGACATCCCAGAAGACTATGAACCAAAGCACTGGGAATACTACAAGGTCAGTCGTACTCACCTGAAAGATTTATATAGCACCTTTTCAACGGAGAAAAACTCATCAGTTGTTTGTCCTTGTGGACTGTGCCTGGTAGGTGAAGGCCAGCCTAGTTCAGTGGAGGCCATTTGGCGGTGATGGGTACGAATAAATGGTCTCCGTTGTCCTCGGTCATGGGACGTGGTATGTTCTGTGCCTTGTAACTGGAAGGTCACAGGTTCGAATCTACCTTGAGACACGGAGTAGCAACCTTGGACAAGTTGCTCAACCACAATTGTCTGTGAGGAGGCAACAGGAAACCACCTCACTCATCTCATCCCCGGGTGACGTAAAAGCCAATGAACCTGAGAACTTATCATCATCATCACTGCTCCCCTTAGTGTTAGTCCATGTGATTGTATTTGGTCATGCTTATTATATTTTTAATTCTGCAGACGTTTTTTTAGAGAAGGATATTTATTAATCTAATAATGACAATACGTGTAATAATAATTATAATAAAAATAAGAAGAAGAGCAATCCCTTAAGCTAGCCCTGAGGCAACCATGGGTATGAAGTGGTAGCGACTTCATTTTCTTAGCCTTGGCGTATGAGGGCGGGTGGCCAATCCTCTCCCTCACCGTCTCATCTTCCCACCGACAGTAATAACGACAGTAATAATACTGATAATGATAATAATAACAACAATGTGTATTGTTTTGTTTTTCTCGTAGCATCCCATTTCGCGCTTCATCGCGCGCCATATCGTTGAACAGCAGGAGAAGATCTACGAGCGACATCTCCATTTCGTTGCCATCGAAAAGGAAAAGATTCAGATGAGGTTTTGAACGTAACCACTTCATTCATTCATTCATTCTGAGCATTTATATAGTACCCCACCGATTGCCATGGTTACCAAGACCTAGACTTGTATTGCATTGACAGGTTAACCTGTCAATGCAATATAGTACTCAGATATGCCCATTGATTGCCATGGTTACCGAGATCTAGGCACGTAGTGCATTGGCATGGTAACCAAGTTTGTCGTTTGTTCATTAGAGACCTAAATATATAAATAGCTACTTATCTACTGGGAGTTATGTAGGTTTGTTGGCTTGGGTGGGTGAGTGGATGGATGAGTGGATGGGTAGATGGTAGCTGTATCTTGTTCTAAACCCTGTTGCTGTTATGTGTGTGTGTTTCCTTTTTAACGACTAGCTGTTTGGTAACAAAGACCATTAGCGTCGCCCTCCTCCTTTATCCAGGCTTGGGACTGGCACTGTCAGAAAGCGAACAGTGGCGGAGTTGTTGCTGTTATGCCTGTACCAACTGCAATTAATGGATAAATTAATTAGCTATCTGCCATTTTGTTTGCAGAAAACTCGAGTCCAAGGTCAAGCATCTTCTCGGCGCCCCAACCAATCGATATGACTCGAAGAAATGGTACTACACACCGGTCTACGAACAAGCTACCGTTACTTCACGCGAGGCAGCAGAATCGCACGGAGAGCAGTCTAGTTTCAAGTAGAGGATTCATAGACTGGTAGAGGAAGCATTTGGAGAGGAATAGTCGTGATTTGGTAGCGATTAGCGCTTAGGACTTTATATAAAGAGAGATGTCGAAAAATGACGAGCTGTGGTGATTGCGGTTCTGGAAATGACACTCTGGAATTTTTTTGCGGAAGATGGGTACTGCTTCTTTGAATAGAAGTTTAACAAAGGAAACAATTTGTGGAATTGTTACTGCATTTCTTGTTGTGAAAAGTTGATCATTTTTGCTGATGTCTTTTTGGTCGACCCCTATCGAGTTAATGTTCTCAACCAGATTGTACATTGTTGGTGTTAAATGCAAAAAGAAGAAGAGCGGTAACTTAACACTTTAATGACAAGCTGCATTGGTTTCCCATTCACTAGTACTCGCTTGTTGTTAAAGTGTTAAGCTAACCCCAATAACCCAAGAATGTTGCCCCATAGCTAACTTAATTAAGGGTTAGGAGCAACAGCCCATGTTTGGTTCAAACCATTGTAAATGGTAAAGTGAAATTTAAAAAACCAAATCAGGAAAGCCGTGTAGGGACCCTGTGCAAGTCCTTCACTCGCAATTGCTCATGCGCTTCGGCGTGAAACTCTGATTCAGTGTCCGCGCTGTAGTCGGGAGCGCCTCTAAGAAGAAATCTTGAAGGGGCGCTATAATGTAATGTAATTAGTAATTTATATAGCGCCGCTCACAGCCGAGGCCATTCAGTAGCGCTCCCAGTGCGAGAACCCCGAGAGAAGAAGTATGTTTTAAGGAGAGAGAGATAACAAGTGCTCATACATATATACACTTGAGTGTCACACGAAAAGCCCGGCCATGGAGACCAGCTTATCGCAAGCATTATATCAGATCCACAAGAGCTGTTCGGTCGTTCTCGGTGCCAGGCAGAGGTGCAAAAAACCAAACTTTTTCAAAATGAAAAGTTGGTTTTTTGGTTTTATTTGTTTTTTGGTTTTATGGTTTTTTGTTTTTGAGATTTTCATATTTCGGATCATAAAACTCATAAAAATGGCATAATACCGTTCAAATTAATCAGATGTATATAAATGAAATTAACTAGAACAGTAGAACCGTAGAATGTCATAAAACTAAGTTAAAGACCATACAACAATTAGGCTACCAAGAGAGTTGAAGAGACGACTTTTGGCATTTATAATTTTGAAATTTGTAAAAACCAAAAACCAAAATTTTAGGTTTTTTGTTTTTTTTTTTTTAAAAACCAAAAACCCAAAAAACCAAAAACCAAGCCTTTAACAGCCCTGGTGCCACGTCAGATTCCGGGGAGGTCAAGCCGTTTTCCCACTGGGAGGATTCGGGAGAAGAAATCGCGGTATGACCATATGAAATTTATAATTAAAGCAAAAAATTAAAGACCGCCTGAATGAAAAAACTACAAGGCAGAGCCAAAAAGTTCACAATTAACTGAGCTCCACTCCTTGGAAAGGTCAAAATGCATAAATGGGTTCTATTACAGCGCTAGAAAAACATGCATAATTACGCAAGCACATTGTTACTGCTTTAGCGCCTTGATTAGCAAAATCGTCAGTAAGTAAATAAGTAAGAATATTTTTTGACTACCAGCAAGCGCACAGTAGCTTACAGAAGAAATAAATAATAGAAACATTTATGCAGACATATAACGTTCTCATAATAAAACTTCTTTTTGCAAACGCATCAAATCTAGGTAGGGTAAGATCAGAGGTGCCTCTGATACGACAAAATGCTTATATAGTGACATAACACAGTGGATACATGATCAAGAATTCAAGATTATGCGTCGATTTTATAAACTTTGTTAATTTAACACTTTTATGTGAATTTAAGTGACTCAAAATCTTTGGGGCCAACCAATAATTTGAAGACGTCTAGTCTTTAGTTCCGATTACAAATTAGGTCGGGTCACTGATGTAGGTCAGAGCAACAAATGGCCGACATCCGGTTTAGTTTCGGCGTTATCATGCTAGTCATCTCGTCCTTTTTGTGACTTCATCTTATAATTTATTATAAATTCTTATAAACCGAATATTTAATTGATTTCGTTCAAGTCGACTAAATTAAAAATATATGGTAAGCGAATCCCAGTGAAATCTTATGCGCAACATTGCCAACAGCTTGGCGAATTTTTGTAGCGCCTTTATATGGGTTTTTTAAGTTTTCGGCTTGTTCAACTTTGAAGTAGTTTTGCAGTCAATCAACCAAAACAATCAATCGATCGGTAATGAATCGGTGATTTTAATTCAGTAAGATCGATCGTCTTATAACACTAACTTGTTCCCCTAAATCACTCTATTTAAGCTCTTCATTGTCCCTCTATGACTATAGCCCTAACTCTTCCTCTGCTATACAATAACTTCTTCCATTCAATTCTTTGCTTGTATATATAAATTTGTCTGTTTTTGTTTTAATGTATTAATCTTGCCATGTACTGTGCTGTGCGTTTGCTAGTGCTTCTCAATAAAGAATATTCTTACTTACTTACTTACTTACTTACTTAAAAGTCCAATATGTATAACATGCCTATAGTTCTAATTTTATCTAAACATTGCCTTATTCTAATCTTCAAGCATCCAATAAGACCTTAGTTTATCAATGCATAAATTGCGTACTTGTCAACTTATTTTTAATAAACGAAAATTGATCGGTTGTCTTGGTTTCTGTTCCAGCCGAGCCATGCAGAGTCAACTGGACAGTGCGCTTGATCTGATGAGGCGTCTACCACCGCAACAGATCGAAAAGAATCTCTGTAACCTCATCGATCTGGTATTAAGACCTGTTTTATATCTGTAGTCTATGTCTGAGGGGTCATTGAAAGGTATAAGTTGTTTGCACTGAGCAACTGTGATGTAAGAACTTGTTCAAGGTCCCTTCGATGTAGGGTGGCTTCCAACCAGATATTTGTTTCTTCAGCCCATTTTGTTATAGTGCTAAGAGACATGACCTATTTTGAGAATGATTTAAGAGATTATTCTAAGAATGATTATAAGATTTTGACCTCTTTTGACCTAGTTTTGAGAATGATCTAAGAGAAGTTACCTATTTTGAGAATGCATCTAAGAGATACGACGTATGTTAAGAATGATCTAAGAGCAGGGCCGTAGCGAGGCATGTGCCAACGGTGCCGTGGCACAGGGCGCAAATTAGGAGGGGCGCAAATTTCGAGACGGAATGATTTAATTATTAGACTAATTACCTTATCCTGAAATATGAAATATTCACCATAAATGAAATTAATATAATAAAATTAAATTACAGCAAATAAGGTGTATATATAATATTAATAGTCTACATGTAGATAGATAGGGCCACATGTGCAGGCTTATTTTAAGAATTGTCGTTGACTCGCTTGAACATATATATTAAGCAAATCGCTGTTCAGAACTTTACAGTATATTGCGACATCTATGTTTTCATAATTTGCACAATTTACGTCATCATAAATTGTAAGCTTTCAACCGAGACATTATTATTTTACTTTTAAATTACAATTTGTAACTAAACTAAATCTAACTTAATAGATTTAGTTCTATAAATTCAATTTACTTTCCTTTGACAATGAGTTCTTCGAGAAATCTATGTGGTGCAGCGTTTAAAAAATTAAGAATGCAGTTGCTTCATGTGAAAGAAGTTTCAGCAAGTTGAAAATTGTGACAAACTGTTTAAGATCATTAGATCAACTATGAGACAAGACCGCTTGACCAGTTTGTAAATTGTGTCAATTGAATATGATTATTTTATAGCCAATTCTAATAATTATGACAGCATTATTGATGATTTTGCATAATCAAAAGCACGCAAAATGAATCTGAATTCTCGATCTTAAAGTGACTAAATTTAATATTTTTTTGAATTTAAATAAAGTTACTCAGCTAATGGTCTATAGGCTAAAGACTATAATGGAATAGAGACATAGGCACTTCGTTTCTATTTCTTTAAAAGACAAAGTTCTATATAATAATTATGTGAGATAACAAATTTGATAGTTATTGGTTAAGTTGATCTTGGGGAGGGGAGGGCGCTAGATTCACGCTTGGCACAGGGCGCAATTATAGCTTGCTACGGCCCTGTCTAAGAGACATTACCTATTTTCTCAATGACCTCAAAGACATGACCTATTTTTGGAATTACGCCATATAGGGGTTAAGAGACCTGATGTCATGTAAGAATGACCTTTATGACCTGACCCTTTTCTTAGATACCTGCTCTTGAGGATGACCTTCTGACCTCTGTCGACCAGCCGCTGAAAGTCGCATTTGACAAATCAGCGAACAGAGACTATCTGCTCTGCGACTACAATCGCGACGGTGATTCATACAGGTATGTGAGATATTGTGAATCATTAATTATTATTATTAATTTATTTATTTTATATTATTATTTTTTAATTATTTTTATTTATTAACATTTTTTATTATTCATTTATCTTTTAAATTATTTATTATTATCTAGTAAAATTATTACAAGTTTCTGTCTTTTTAAAAAGTCTTAGAGCTTTGTGAATAGATTCAGAATGGATTCTGAATCAATTATCATTATCATCATCATCATCAGGGGATCCATGGGCCGAAGTGCCCGTAGGTGTCCAACGCTTGCCTCGGATCCCTGGGCCGAGGTCTTTTGGGGTCCAATGCGCATTGGATTTCATTCGTATTTTTTCTTTACGAACGGAGTATCTGCACCCATCCGTTCGACCTTCGCACTTCTCCCTTAAAGAGAGTTCCAGGCTTAGGACTGGCTCTGATATCACATGTGGTATCAAAGGCGGCGATGCCGCCCAAACGTTTGCCAGCTTTTTCAGGGTTCCTGCTGAGCCTGTCCACCTCAGCGTAAAGCCCTAAGGTGGTACTTCGGCCAAGACCTTCACCACTGATGGCATAGCCTCAGCAGGCACTCCCCTACTGACTGTTGCCACCCCTCACCACGTTGAGGTGTGAGTTGGACTTCGAGGGGAATCAATTATAGATAATATTTAATGATGTTAATAGATAATTAATTGATAATAAATAATGAATAATAATAATAATAATAATAATAATAATAATAATAACAATTAATTATAATATTAATTATATTTAATGTCGTTTAACACTGGAGTCTACAACTTAGTAGATAAGCATATCCTTACACACCTCTTTTAGGCGGTTCGTGTGCCCAATAAGTTAAAGAATACGCGCAACACTGCAAGTTTTCTGTATGGTAAACTGGCTTTAATAGTGAAAAGATTACTCGTAATCTGGCAATGCCAGTCCCAAGCCAAGAGAAGGGAGGAGGGCAACGTTGATCATATTTGTTATGACATAGCATCGTTAAACAGAAACTGGCCAATGTAGGCTAACTTAACTTCCCATGACAAATTATTATTTAGCCCTGGTAGTAGTGGTAGCAGTTTCAGTTTAACGACACCCTGTGATAACAAAGATGATTAACCAGTGGCGTAGCAAGGATTTTTGGGGCCCTTGTGCAGAGCTTTCGTGGTGGGCCCCTTGATCCCCCCCATTCGATTTCAAACAAAATCGCTGTTGTAAACAACATAAAAAGTCAGATAATCACATTGGACAAGTCTAAATTCTACGGTAATCTAAGAAGAGGAATATTGTTGAGTCTTTAGTTAAGATTTATCTTCTTTTGTTCATTAATACGCTTATATTTTTAGACCAGTCAAATATTTTGGCTTTCCTCATGAGGCTGTACTGCAAACCTAGGGGCCCTACTTAGCGGGGCCGTAAGACCCTTTCAGGGTCCCCTGTGTGACTCAATTTTCCCATTGTTTGTGTGCTACTGTTCTTGGTTGGTCACCAAATAAAATGATTTTGATTTGATTAAAAGTTGAAACGGTCGTTTGCGCGCTTTCTCTTGCGCAGAAAAATATCCACCACTTTTAAGTGTCAAGCTTTTGGCATAGGCTATTCGTTTTCTATTGACATTGTTGACAACATTGCCAGATCGCTCAGCCGCTTTTTTCTGACATGGTACTTTGCAGATAGGTTTTGATGAGCTTCAGCTTTGAAAATGATCTTTCACATGTTGCAACAGTCACAGGTAAAGTCAGCAGCAACATGTAGGCAGTGCAGACATCACTGAATGTAGACGAAAGAGCATAATAGTCTATGAGTAACAGTTGTGCAATTTCGAAGATGGTTGACTTCGTTGACAACTTCGAACGAAAGCTTGAGCGAAATTACAAACAGCTGAGCTGGAAAAGATAGCGAAATGTCGGTATCATACTGTTTAGCTAACAGTTGCTGAATACAATTCGTCGTCATTTGCAGAGTCATCTTAGAGTGTCGAAGACAAGAGCGCGCTCAACGTTGCAGCCAAAGAACTAAGGCTGAGAAATCGCTGTTTGATTTGTCCACATGCTCTATCCACTGTAGCCAAAAACACATTCACCCTGAAACGTTTCTCTGTTGACGAAGGCGATTCCTCGTGACACATTTCATCAAGTAGTCTTTTTGCCTTCTTTAAAATGATCTTTAGGCTAATGCTTCAAGCTTTTGCCAGACTAACAGCAGTAGGCCCTATCGCGATTCGCGGATAGAATCGTACTCATTCCGCATGCTCTGAAATTTCTCCTGCGATGCCTTGATCAGATCACTTGCTTTACTCAGGTCGCACTGCGGAGATTGTAGTAGTTTTGAGATGCCATGGGTTGCTTCCAGAATTTTTGTAATTGTCCATACTGTGTAGTGCCGTAGTGGAAAATATCAACAAATGAACAAAAACCCATATGTAAATTATTAACACGCCCCCGTGACGTAGGACATGACATCAAACTGCTGGCCAAAGAATGATTAAAGATAGGCTACTAAAAGATTTTTGCTATGGCATAGCCTACCGGTTGTTTACTAAATCACGCATTTGGGTATTCAGACTTCAGTCTCTGCTAATGCAAATAAAACTTGAGTGCGTATGCTGTACATATAGATTTAGACTTGGCAACGTTGATTTGATTACATTCTGAAAGGAAAGCCGTTCTGACGGTCTGACCGCCGGGGGCCCTTAACCGCCGGGGCCCTTGACCGCCGGGGGGCCCCTGACCGCCGTGGGCCCTTGTGCATTGCACAACCTGCACAACCCATTGCTACGCCACTGTGATTAACATCGCCCCTCCTCTTTCATTCAGGCTTGGGACTGGCACTGCCAGGTTACGAGTTATCTTTTCATCCTGTAAGAAGAAGACGAAGAGCAATCCCTTAAGCTAACACTGAGGCAGCCAATAGTGAAGTGTTAGCAACTTCATTTCCTTAGTCTCGGCATATTGTATTGTATTGTATTGTATTGTATTTGAACACTTGTTATAGCGCCCCAACCAGATTTCCCATTCAGAGGCGCTCTCCCGACTACTGCGCGAACGCTGAATCGGAGTTTCACGCTGAAGCGCATGAGCAATTGCGAGTGAAGGACTTGCCCAGGGTCCCTACGCGGCGAATTTGAGGTGGATTCGAACCCGCAACCCTCCAGCTGCAAGGCACCGAACATACCCCTAAACCACCGCGCCCCAGTTGTATTGTGATGTGTTGTATTGTACTCCACGTTTATAATGCGACCGAGCCACCCGCAGTAAAGATCCGGAGAAATTAATCTCTGATAATCCGACCCGACCGGGAAGCGAACCCGGGGCGCCGGCGCGGCGAGCGGGCACCAACCCACTCGGCCACTCAGGATCAGGCATATGAGGGCGGGTGACCAGTCCTAATTAATTATATCTCGTTTATTGAGAAAGACAACTCTAATTGGCACTCCGCAATCAGTTACAATGTCAAAGAGTTTATAGAAAATAATAGGTGTTTGTTTTACTCATTACGTAGTTGACCTTAATGTTCAAATGAGGAATGGAAATAGTCATTGAACACAAGCATAGAGGACTCTAGGTATGAAGTTTTTATTGTCTTTGAGGGGCAGCTCAAACGGGTGCCGTCTGGGCCGAAGATTGTAGCGTCTCTCGGCCACAGGAGGGAACAGGCCACGCCCAGGCCCACACCATCTCATCTTCCCACCAACAGTGTACAGTCAGTGTACTGATTATAGTCGAGTGCAGATGGAGTGTTGCATCAACGTAAAATGACGCTTATAAATTTTTAATAAAATACAGCCCGTAAAACAAAGTTTTTACTATATCCATCTAGTATCCTATAACGTGTACTCTAAAAATAGTCCGCGTTCATTTTACAACATAGCGTGCGTTTAATGAGGCAGCGCGCCCGTTTCTGTTGCGGCCAATGGCAACGCTGACCAATGGCAACGCTGTGTATCGGAAAAGGGGATTCCCCGATTCGAAAAGTTGAGTCCCCGATTCTATAAGCTAGCCTTTTTGGGGAGCTGAAATTTTTATAGAATGAAGTGTCTGCGAGGGCGAGTCTATCTGCCAAGTTTCATGACGATTGAATGATTGTAAGTGATCGAATTAGTCGTCGCAAGATTTGACTTTTTAGCCTGTGGCTCAAGCAAGCAAGCAAGCAAGATTTCCGTAAGTTAAACTAGATGGATAATAAAATACAGCCCGTAAAAACAAAGTTTTTTACTATATCCATCTAGTATCCTATAACGTGTACTCTGAAAATAGTCCGCGTCCATTTTACGCCATAGCGTGCGTTTAATCAGGCAGCGCGCCCGTTTTTGTTGCGGCCAATGGCAACGCTGGCCAATGGCAACGCTGCGTATGGGAAAAGGGGATTCCCCGATTCGAAAAGTTGAGTCCCCGATTCTATAAGCTAGCCTTTTTGGGGAGCTGAAATTTTTATAGAATGAAGTGTCTGCGAGGGCGAGTCTATCTGCCAAGTTTCAGGACGATTGAATGATTGTAAGTGATCGCATTAGTCGTCGCAAGATTTGACTTTTTAGCCTGTGGCTCAAGCAAGCAAGCAAGCAAGCAAGCATTTCCGCAAGTTAAACTAGATGGATAAAAATGGTGGTGGTGGTTGTTGTAGTGATGGGTCATGATAAGGTCATGTGGTTTCTTTTTACTATAGATCTCCATGGAGCAATACCTATAACCCTCCGATCGAGGAAGGATCGACGCCGTCCGAGCGGATGAGAGCCATGGAGATCGAAGCGAACGAGGCCTTCGATCATTACAGGGAGATGTAAGGTTTTGTGAGTTAAAAAATCTGAGACTTTCTTACTGACTTAAAATGAGAGACTACTTACATACCTTATGTTATCTCACTTATGGTTCCTTATGCACATTGTGTTACCATAATGATAGCTTATGTACCATATGGTAACATATGTTACCTGATGTTACCTGGAGGTCCAGCTGCATCTCTCCTATCTCCGTCAGTTGTTCACGATGCAGCCACTTCGTCCAATCCGCCCTGCCTACCTCCCAAAATCTGAACACCAAACACCATCCACCTAGCCGCCTGCTTGTCTGCCTGCCTGACTCTCTGGATTTTGACCCCTGCCTATCGATTTTGTTTTGATTGAGCGCCTGTGAATAAGCTGGTTCCTGCGACTTCGCTTTTGTGGGCGCTGTAGAAGTTCCGAGTTTACGATTACGATACGATTATGATTAAAACTTCTCTTTTCTCTCGAGGTTCTTCGCACTGGGAGCACCTCTGATTGCTTAGCGAGAGGCACTTTAGGAATTCTTAAATTCAACACTTAGTATTGCAGCTTTATGAGTCTTGTAATAATAATAATGATAATAATAATGACAACAGGTATATGTTATATGGTAACAGTTTGTTGTGTTTTGTCTATTGTAACAGGTACTATGATGGCGGCGTGTCTTCGGTCTACACCTGGGAGTTGGATCACGGATTTGCCGCAGTTGTTCTCATCAAGAAAGTCAGCGATGGTGGAAACAAAGCAGTTATGGGATGCTGGGATTCCATCCATGTTGTCGAAGTTCAAGTAGGTGGCGCTTCTGGTGACCTTTGTCCAGTGGCGTAACGAAGGGGGGTCAGAGGGGGCAACCGTCCCAGGTCGCAAAATTAGCTTTCAGTGGTACACAGTAGTATGACAAGAACGATTAAAAGTAAAAAAAAAATTAAAAGGCGCAGTCATTAAATCTTGCTCCCGGGCGCTGAAACCCTTCGCTACACCACTGCCTTTGTCACGTGGCATAATTAGAGCAGAATCTTTTGAATACATCTAAGTGAAAATTTGAAGTTTTGACTCTGGTGTTGTTGTTCAACCCGTTGCTTTTGAGCTCATGATACTATTTCCAGTTTTCTTGCCGCTGTCTCATGCCTTAAAGCCTGCTGCTTAGATGCCAGAGATGGGTAAATCGATTAAATTATAATCGATTATTTATTCGATTAGACAAACAGCTAATTCTAATTCAAACTGATTAGCTGCAAGATTTTGCTAATTCTAATTCTAATTGATAAGCAATTTTGCTAATCGATTAGCTAATCAATTGGACAAACAGCAAATTCTAATTCTAATTGAATAGCTGCAAGATTTTGCTAATTCTAATCGATTAGCAAATTTCAGTAGCTAATTGCTAATTCTAATTCTAATCGATTAGCAAATTTCTGTAGCTAATTCTAAATCTAAACGATTAGCAAATTTCAGTAACTAATTCTAATCGATTAGCAAATTTCAGTAGCTAATTCTAATCGATTAGCAAATTTCAGCAGCTAATTCTAATCGATTAGCAAATTTCTGTAGCTAATTCTAATTCTAATCGATTAGCAAATTTCAGAAGCTAATTGTAATCGATTAGCAAATTTCAGTAGCTAATTCTAATTCTAATCGATTAGTCTCTGTAGTTAATTCTAATTCTAATCGATTAGCAAATTTCAGTAGCTAATTCTCAAAACGATTATCAAATTTCAGTAGCTAATTCTAATTCTAATCGATTAGCAAATTTCAGTAGCTAATTCTAAATCTAATCGATTAGCAAATTTCAGTAGCTAATTCTAAATCTAATCGATTAGCAAATTTCAGTAGCTAATTCTAATTCTAATCGATTAGCAAATTTCTGTAGCTAATTCTAATTCTAATCGATTAGCAAATTTCAGAAGCCTAATTCTAATCGATTAGCAAATTTCAGTAGCTAATTCTAATTCTAATCGATTAGCAAATTTCTGTAGCTAATTCTCAATCTAATCGATTATCAAATTTCAGTAGCTAATTTAATTCTAATCGATTAGTAAATTTCAGTAGCTAATTCTAATTCTAATCGATTATCAAATTTCAGTAGCTAATTCTAATTCTAATCGATTAGCAAATTTCAGTAGCTAATTCTAATTCTAATCGATTATCAAATTTCAGTAGCTAATTCTAATTCTAATCGATTAGCAAATTTCAGTAGCTAATTCTAATTCTAATTGATTAGCAAATTTCAGTAGCTAATTCTAATTCTAATCGATTAGCAAATTTCAGTAGGTAATTCTAAACGATTATCAAATTTCAGTAGCTAATTCTAATTCTAATCGATTAGCAAATTTCAGTAGCTAATTCTAAACGATTATCAAATTTCAGTAGCTAATTCTAAACGATTATCAAATTTCAGTAGCTAATTCTAAACGATTATCAAATTTCAGTAGCTAATTCTAATTCTAAACGATTATCAAATTTCAGTAGCTAATTCTAATTCTAATCGATTAGCAAATTTCAGTAGCTAATTCTAAACGATTATCAAATTTCAGTAGCTAATTCTAATTCTAATCGATTAGCAAATTTCAGTAGCTAATTCTAAATCTAATCGATTAGCTAATTTCAGTTTCTAATTCTAATCGATTAGCAATTTAACTAATCATGCCCAACTCTGTTAGACACCACAAAATTCTCTACTTGAACGACTTAAAACACTGGCTTTCAACAATCTTGATATCTAACTCTGGGGACTGATTAATCACAGCTCATTTCTGTGTGACTCTGTAATTACTAACACTTCTCAAATATTTTAAAATCAATA
>JACEVL010002880.1:0-16246 GCA_020284085.1 Aporrectodea caliginosa
ATCCATCAATTTCCCATTAAAATTCCCCCCAAACCACATAAAACCCACCACCTATCCACCACCACCACCTTCCACCCCTATCCACCTCCATCCCCAAATTCCCCCCAAACCCCCCCCACCCATTATCCATCCACCCACCACCATATATCCATATCCAAACCCATCCAACCTAATCCACCCATCCAATTCCAACCATCCATCCATCCATCCACCCCCCCCCCCTTTTTATAACCCTATAAAATAAAACACCCTCCAAACAACATTTAAAAATTTTTTTCCCCTCCAAAAAAACCACAAAATAATTTTTACTGGGGGGGAAATTTAAATTAAAATATCAATCATAAATAAAAATTTATATTTTTTAAATTTTAAAAAAAACCCAAAAAAAAATTTTTACCCCCCCTTTTAAATCTGGGGCAAAACAATAAACCCAAAAACACTTAAATTATTTAAAAATCAAATCTCATCATAAATTCATACCCCCCCCAAAAAAACCCTCCTTCCTTCCAATCCCCCTCCATCTCCTCCTCCCCCCTCCCCAAACCCTCCCCTCCCCCCCCCAAACCCGGTTTCCCCCAAACCCGCGGATAAACCCCCCCTCCAGGATCAACCGAAATTACCCTTTCCCGGTTTTGCGCAATGATTCGATCTATAAATTATTTTGGGCGCCTTTATTGTTGGGGGTGTGTGGTGAGTATGATAATATAATAATTAAATTAATAATATAAGTTTAATTTTTGGGATATATAATCTACCTTTTAATATATATTTATTTAATTAAAGGGGGAAAAATAAAACACACCCCAACTAAACCTTAAACACACCCCATATATAAAAAAAACCCAAAAAGCGGCAAAAGGAAAGCAACCAAAACCCCACAACTTATATGAACCCCACGGGAAAAATATTAACAACCGAAGCAAGAGCAACACAACAACATTATTACAAAACTTGTAATTTTAATTTAAAAAGATTGGAAAAATTTCAGTAGATAGTAGATTCTAATCGATTAGCAATTTTACTAGTCGATTCGGTTATCGATTAGACATTTTTTAGACAAACAGTTAATTCTAATTCTAATCAATTAGCAAGTTTGCTAATGGTGCCCATATCTGATGTGAACACACAAACACGCGCGCACAAAAGGCACACGCACACAATCTTACACGCACGCACATAAACACACAAACACCCACACATACATAAGCTAAAGGCCAAGCAAAGACAAAAAACGCACGTTAACGCAATTATTATGACTATCGTTGTTTTTTCGCTATTGATTGCTTACGTCATCTGTCCACGTTGTCATGGTTACAATTTGCGGAGTTTTAAGACATGGTGGAGTTAGTCGTGTTTTTGCCTGTCTCTGTATTCTTACCCGCCTTTTGAGGTATGCATCCATCCTTCAGGATAAAAATAATGTTTAATTACTGTCAATTTGATGTTACTACTTACTTATGTTCTTATTATTATTATTATCATTATTAATAGGTATCACCAAACGGCGATTTCTTTCGGAGATTTTTGTCAGTCACAGACTGCCAAATAAATTCCGCTGAAAAAAATTAGGCCTACTATTATTTAATAGGGAATGTTTGTGAAGCAGATATCTAGATAAATCTAACGGGAAAGGTGTGTGTGTGTGAGGGCAATGTCGTTTATCGCTTAATGGACACAGATAACGCTTTTGTCGATGTTGATATATTTCTCCCTTAAGCGATCCTAACCAAAATGACGCTAGGGGGCGTGTTGATGTTTCTTCTGCTGTCGTTGTCATGATGATGTGACGGCAATGATGATGATGATTAGAAAAATATAGTAAAGCACTCGATGAAGCTTTCACCACATCATCATCATCATCATCATCATCATCATCATCATCATCATCATCATCATCATCATCATCATCATCATCATCATCATCATCATCACCGTTATTGTAGTTGTTGTCATCGTCGTCGTAGTCATCCGCGTCATAATCAACAACAACGTCATCATATTCGACATCAACATCGTCATCATCGCTATCGTTATCACAGTCGTCATCATCGTCTTCGTCATCATCATCGTCGTTATCGTCGTCATACCAGCATCGTCATTGCCAATATCACCTTCGTCGTCATCATCATCGTCATCATCATCATCATCATGAAATGATGATAATATCTGCAATATATTACTTAGTTTAAGTGTATAAATTTTTATATACTTGAGCTATGTAATATTATATTGTAGATTTTTTTGTGTTTATCATAATAGAATATCAAATAATTTATATGTAAAATGTGTCTTCTACAGTAACTGTAGAGGCCCGTTTTGGTCGTATCTTCCCGCGGTCGACCGCCTCGACAGGTTTGTTGACGACATTGTGAATTTGTAGAATCTTTGATTTTATGTTGCTAATTGTCTCTCTGTCTGTCTGTCTTTCTGTATGTGCGTCTATCTGTCCGTATGAAAATTGAAGACGTAGACAGAGCTGTTAATGTACTTGATGTCGTTGTCGTGATGATGCTGATGATGATGACGGCGACGACGATGATGACTAACGAAATGAGTAGCGACTGAGGAGAACGAACAGCTACATGAAGCCATTTAACAAAATATATATCCAGCGACCGATAAACTAATTAACTTTGCAATCGTCAATATCATCTTCATCGTCATCATCATCTACGTCATTACCCTCATCATTCATTGTCATCATCATCGTCATTATCATCGTGTCGTCGCGGTCACTAGTCATTATCATCGCCGTTATCTTCATCATCCTCATAGTCGTCATCAACGTCGTCATCGTCGTCGTCGTCATCATCTTCATCGTAATTTTTGAATTGTCATCAGCTGAAAAGCGACGTCCCAATGCGGACAGAAACTTCCGCACCCTCAGCGTTTAACAGGTTCAAGGGTTTAAAAGGCAACGGGAACAAACATGTGGGTTGCAGGCAGCAAGGCATATTTCGCAGTGTTTTGAACCGCGGCCTGCTCAGCTGCAGAACTGGCTGAAGTCGCTGTCTGCAACCAGTCGGAAGTAGAACCTATCATATTATAATGTCATCACTCTATCATATGATGTCATCAGCATTATGATGACGACACTACTGAGGTCGATAGATTAGATCAGAAGTGATTGATTAGGAAAAGCCCATTTTAGAAAATATGAATCGATTTTACCTTAATTTCCGCGCACAGGTTTAACTAACTGTAACTTTACTTCGTAACTTCTATTGCGCCGGTATCCAATGCACAATGCATCAACCGATGGCGCACCGAAGCCAAGTCGTAATCAGGTCAATATACAGAGACAGATAGACAGACAGACAGACAGAGGCAATGACGGACAGACAGACTCAGAAGGACGGACAGACAGACAAACATAAGTTATTTGATTAGATTAGATTAGATTAGATTAGATTAGACTATAATTTTATGAGTAGTTTCATTGTCTTTCAGTTAACCTTACAATACCCGTTGTTTTCGTTGCAGCGTGGTTTCGGTTCGGTCGTTTTCTGCCGGTATGTGACCAACATATTGATCGTATCATGTTTGAACATTCTGCTTTTTCTCTCTCTGTCTGTCTGTCTGTCTGTCAGTCGTTCTCTCGGTCTGTCTGTCTGTCTGTCTGTCTGCCTCTCTGTCTGTCAGTCGTTCTCTCGGTCTGTCTGTCTGTCTGTCTGTCTGTCTGTCTGTCTGTCTGTCTGTCTGTCTGTCTGTCTGTCTTTTAATACGTCCAGTTCCTATACGGCAAGTTGAGTAGTCTTTTAACTTCAACTGGATCCACAGTTTAACGGCAGCTTATGACAACATAGGCCGTTGCCGCCGACAAAGATTATATTTTGCATATTACAGCTCCAAAGCTGACATCTGTCATTATCATAAATTGGTATATTCTTTTGCACCGGTGTCTAATGCACAAGGCATCAACCGATGGCACACCAAGACGAAACCTTCGTTGCACAGAAGAAGACCAGCCCAGTAAAACAAAGGGTCAGCCTATCATAATGGTGGATTTGCCATCAGAAAAGTCTTAAGTTGAGGACGAAATGACACAGCAATCATCTTCATCATCGTCGTCATCTTCATCATCATCGTCAATCAATCAATCAATCAATGATAAAATTTATATGGCGCCTCTTCAAGGGCTCTGCTCATGATCATCATCATCATCATCATCATCATCATCATCATCATCATCATCATCATCATCATCATCATCATCATCATCATCATCATCATCATTATCACCGTCTTCATCGTCATCGTCGTCGTCATCATCATCATTGTAATAATCAACTTCATAATCGTCGTCGTCGTCATCATCGTCGCCATCATTATCGTCGTCATCATCATCATCACTGTCGTCGTCGTGATCGTCTTCGTCATCATTATATTGGAAATGGATAGAGGGTGCCGGTGAAACAGAAATCTCGAACTAAATATTATCTGTCCCGCCGCGATTTGATTCCCCGTCTTCCCGATTGACTGTCCAGCCCGCTAGACACCGCTATCATAGAATAACCTTTTAAATCTCTGTCTAAAGTCGACTTTCAATTTACATAGCTTTACAACTGTTCGTTCTTTAATTGCAGCTGTGGACGAGTTTCGTCCGCGTTTCGTTCGTCTTCGGAGAGGTATCTAAGAATCACATGCATTTTTCGTATCATCTTTGACTGTTAATGTTTGTTTGACTGTCTATCTATTTAATCAATCAATCAATTAATCAATCAATCAATCAATCAGTCAGTCAGTCAGTCAGTCTGTCTGTCTATCTGTCTGTCTGTCTGTCTGCCTGCCTGTCAGTCTGTCTGTCTGCCTGTCTGTCTGTGAGTCGTTCTGTCAGTGTGCCTGCCCAGTGTGATTCTCCTTACAGATTTTATTTTAGTTATAGTTACAGTTATAGTTAATGGTTTTTAATTTTAGTTATAGTTATAGTTAGTATTATTTTTTAGTTATAGTTATAGTTATAGTTAATGGACTTTTATTTTAGTTAATTTTAGTTACTACTTAGGTACAATAATTATGGCTATAAGTGAAATTGTGCGTACTAACACGCTGTTTCACAATTTGCTCAAAGCTTTGAAAGTCTTTGAAGCATGGGTGCATTCAGCTTCATGAATACACGAGTTTCCAAAGTAACTGACAAATTGCATAATAAAAATGTCGCATTTTTTTCTCATTTATGTCGATTCATCCATATTGCACTTCCTATTTTTATTTTTTGTATTAACGAAAATAAAGATGAATTTTCGTTATTATTTTCGTTATAGTTATAGTTATAGTTAATGATACTTTTTAGTTATAGTTATAGTTATCGTTAACGAAATCATTTTATTTTCGTTAACGAACATTTTCGTTATCGTTATCGTTAACGAGAATCACACTGTCCCTGCCTGAAGTAATTGGATTAGCTTAGATTAGGCTCAGGAGAAGCGATAGTTACGACGCCTTTTTAGAAAGTTCGAATTGATTATCTTATTTAATTAATTTGGTTTTCTAATATCGTCATCATCATCATCATCTTCATCGTCGTCGTCGTTATCGTTGTCGCCATTCTAGACAAGAATGTTTCTCTGCAGCCAGGGAACCCGCGCAGCCTCCTATTCGTTTGGTCCCTTATTTTCTGAGGGTCCTCGTGTACCATGGTAACTCTTACCTCATTCAGGAAGGACATGGCGTCCAGTAGCGCGCGTGTTTTGTGTTTAGCGTCGGTTTTCTGTATGCTTTGCTCACCTCAGGTCCCCTCAGGGTGATCGCTCGGGATTGCGGAAGCTAGGGGCACCGTAATTACCAAAAAGCGACTGCATTTAACGCTACCTTAATTGTGTCATCATCGTCATCGTCATCATCATCATCATCAATTCATCATCATCATCATTATCACCATTGAGTAAAGCAAAAGCAAAAGCTACAAAACTCAGAAATCTCAGAAGACAGAAGACAGTAGGCCTATAGGAGTATACCAGGCCCGAATTAAGAGTGGTGTAAGGAACTAAGGATGCTGTAGCATCCGGACCCGCAGTTTTGAGGGGCCCGCATATTTAAAATATATGCTCGTGAATGGTGGTCATCAGTCTCGCACCCAATCGGACGATGAGAGTGATTATTTGCCTAATGAATATTTATGAGCGTCTGTATCTAGCCAGACACAAGTTTATTGGGCCTATTCATGTTCCAAAGTTGCGACTGTATCATATTTGTTTAGCTTCAGAGGACGTCGATGATAGAAACGCAAATTTAAAATGCTGAAACATTGTCACATTGTATTTCGTGATCATCATTAGCCTATATTATTTGTAGGCCCATATTTGGTTCTTGTCACCTCGTTCGAAGCTTTAAAAAAATTTGGGGAGGGGTTTTAGGGTAATTGTTACGCTCTGGGACGAAGAGACAACGGACAGTGCCGATTTAAGGCCTAGGCACGAGAGGCACGTGCCAAGGGCCCGCACAACTGCGACCCATAAACAAAAACTACAGCGCGACCACGTAATAACAATACGATAATATACTGAATAATACTTTAAGTTCTAACAATTCTGCAAAGTAAGAACACAATTTTAGCAAACGTCTGCATTTGTAGTGAAATATAATTATCAGTTATGAGCGCAGTCTGACAGAGCGCTATAGAAGTAAGACTGAAATAAATCAATAATATTTGCACACGGCGCACACTGTCCGCACAGCGTCCTGTACGGCTTGTCTTCGCCTTTCAACGCGATAAAAGCATTCTTTCACCTCTTCGTAAGTTAATATTAAGTTTTAAAATGAAATCTCTCAGTCCTATTATAATCTAGTCATGTTCTAAATTGTTCTAAATTTAAATTATAGCAAAGCGTAATCAAATTTCTCACAGTTAGTAGATATCGCCATAGGCCCTACTCGGGTCTGAACTTGGCAAGCTTATTTTCAATTTAATTTTTTTCCAAACTTATTTAGGCCTAACGGAACAAAATCTAAAACTGCCCTTGTCACTTTATTTCCACCTCCACTGTATTAACGTTTAGTTATTTTAAATTAATCAAGAAATTTATCGCAGCCGTACGGTGCAAGAACTGTTAAACGTCTGTCATGAGCAGGGTCGCATTAAGGCTAGTGCGGACCCGGGTGCTGTGATACGGAGTGAATGTGATTACCTTCCAAAGGCCCCCTCTGAAATTCACCGGTCCACTATACGCACATTATTTACAACATGCTTACTAGCGAGTATTAACTGACCCGCGCAGCCTCCTATTCGTTTGGTCCCTTATTTTCTGAGGGTCCTCGTGTACCATGGTAACTCTTACCTCAGTCGGGAAGGACATGGAGTCGTCGTCATCATAATCATAATCATCATCATCATCATCATCATCATCATCATCATCATCATCATCATCATCATCACAGAGTAAAGTCAAAGCAAAACTCAGAAATCTCAGAAGACAAGACAGTATAGGCATACCAGGCCTGAATTAAGAGTGGTGTAAGGATACTGCAGCATCGGGCCCGCAGTTTTGAGGGGCCCCGCATTTTATAAATATGCGCGTGGAAGGTGGACCGGTGGTCATCAGAGGAGGAGGGGGGCTTTCGAAGGTAATCACAGCACCCGGGACAAAACCAGGCTCTTAATAACTAGCGCCAACAGATTTAGCAAATAAAATTACCAAGCACCGACCTGGATAGTTTTGCCCGTCTCGTTGCATTTGTCCTCCTAGAAATAACATCCACTGTATATCTTCATAAATAAAGGAATATGTGTGTGTGGGTTTATATGTTTGGGGTTTGTCCTTGTGCATGTGTTCGTGTATGTGTGTGTGTGTGTGTGTGTGTGTGTGTGTGTGTGTGTGTGTGTGTGTGTGTGTGTGTGTGTGTGTGTGACTGTGTGTGTGTGTGTGTGTGTTGTGTGTTTGTTGGTTGATCATGGATGTGGATGCCTACATAACGAATACTTAACGGTTAATCCTATTCGAAAGGAGATGTTTGACGATTGCCTTCTCTTCTGTTTTATGATCAGTCACTGCGCAGTGTTCAGAGTTGAGCATTAAATATATAATTATTATATTATATGATTCGACAATTTCTGCCTATATTCGTTTAAATTATCTGTGGCCGAAAATGTCGGCGTCGTTAACGTCTCACCCGTTGGCCATTTCTACGAATATCTGGGTCAATAATACTATAGGGTGAGGTGAGGTAAGACATAATGACCATGTCGTCGACGATAACGGTAATGATGATGATGATGATAACTATGACGACGACGATCGCAATGACGATGATCATGATCATGGCTACAGTTTAGCCATATTGGTTTCTAGAGCTAGCACACATGATTTCGCTCATGTTAACAAACATTCGACCTTACCCGCCGCCGCCGTTAAATCCTCAAGTCTATAGTTAGGGGCCTAAGTCAATAGTCAAGTTTATAGTTTTCTTTAGATGCTCTCTTACACTATGTCTATTCAAAGCGATACATTGGCCATCCCTTATCTTTTTATGTAATCAACTAACCGAGGTCTCCTGTGTAACCCAGAACATGTTAATCTATCTATTATACTAAAAAAAATTGATATAGCGCCTCTTCAAGATATCTACTCAGAGGCGCTCCCGGCCCAATCATGGCTGAAAAGGAAAGCTTTCAGATAGATGCAGAAGTTTCAGTAAAACGTGAGAGGATTGTAATGTATTTATTCGTAGAAGTAATGTAGGTGTGTGGCATCTGTTTATTTTTAGGTTACCTCTTGAGTCGGGTCGAAGGTCGGACGGGAACCCCGGAAAAGCCGCTGTCCAATCTCGGTCAACTGACCTACCAGTCGTACTGGAAGGAAGCGATAACCGCTTACCTGGAGAAGCACATCAATCAGACGGTCACTATCAAAGGTCAGCAGTTATGGATGGATGGAAGGATGGATTGATAGGTGGACAGATACTATTGTATTTTTCTATTTTCTTTCTGGATGGTTATCGAATAAATGAATTGAACTGAAAAACTGATATAATTATAGAAACTGCTATATAGGCCTATATCAATTATGGCATAACTAAATAAGACGTTAACTGTTTGAAGTCATTGTAGTCGTACAGGTTCAAGACCCTAGCATCAATTGTCTTCAGTCCTACGACAAATTAAACATAATAATAAGTAAATATTTGCTGTAATTAGTTGACTTTTGCAATCGAACTTAAGTTTGTCATTCTCACCACTCGATTGTCTTCGGACATCGTTTTTCGTTCTTGCAATATTGACGTTTTCCGTGTTTCAGTTTATTAACCGATCGCTGTGTGAATCGCAATGAAGCGTACGCAGCCAGAGCCGTCCAGCTCAGATGAGCCGACACAACAAGAAGAATCGGGTGGTAAGTCAATGCACAGAAGTCTTTAGCCTAATAATAATTATGCTTTATAATAGTAGTGTTGGGCCGAATGCTGATCCGGAAACCGGAAATCGGTTTGGGCTGGATTTTGCACTGTTCGTTACTAATCGGAATCGGGGCATCCCAGGACTACCGATCCAAAATAAGACACTGCTAATGAATAGATTAATAAGTGATCATTATAATTTTAAGACAGATTAAATGATTTTTATTAAAATTCACAAGTGTAAATTGTTACAATGGAATTGTCTAACTATTTTTACAAGGGCTGTCGGGTTAAGATATAGTGATAATGATAATAATAATAGTATTATAGTCAGTTAAATATTAATAGTAGTAATAATAGTTTAACCAGTTACATTATTAATTATTATTAAACTGTCATTTATAACGCGCCTAAACAAAATGGGAATCTTGCACGAAAGCGCATAACAGGAGAAAAATAAAGGAAGATAATGTCTGCTAGTCACGTGATGTACATGTACATGTACTTAACTCAAGTCTGTTAACCTTTCTCTTTCTGTCCTCTTCCCGTTATTCTCATCATTCATTCATTCATTCATTCAGAGCATTTATATAGCGCCCCTTCAAGAAACTACTCAGGAGCGCTCCCGGCCCAGCCACGACTAAAGAAAAAAGACTTGAGAGACTTGTAGAACCCTGTCGGATGGCTTACAAGTAAAAATATTCATCCTCTTCGTTCCTTCTCCATATCCTACGCTCGTCTTCTCCAGCGTCCGTCTCAGCTGTTCTTCTCCGTCCGACTGTCCTTTATCGAATCAACTCCCTTAAAATTCATTCTCTCTCTTCTCATAAGTCAGTGAGGTTCAGCGGTTGTAGTTACTAACAGACCGACTAGGAAAGAGCCAGCGAAGGACATCATGGACATGGTCATTATCTCGGATGATACTATAGCGAAGAGGGCCGGCCTTTATTAAAGCCTTTATTTAGAATCTACGCGCAAACAAAACGACAAGGCAGCCACTGGTGTGAAGTCTGCGACTTCATTTGCTTAGCCTCAGCATATGAGGGCGGATGGCCAGTCCTCTCCTTCGCCGTCTCACCTTCCAATCACCACTGTACAGTCAGTGTACTCATTATAGCTGAGTTGGCTAGGGAACGCGTTTGGTGTGGACCAAATTTCTGCCTTAATGGGGGGTTTAAACCCCGACCTCTCGGTAGACAGTTCAGCACACTAGCCCATGGACATATTATATAATAAGCACATAGTTATAAATGCATATATATATATATATATGTATATATATATTCGTGCATTTAAGAATCTGTGTAGCGCCTCACTAAACACAACCGTTATCGGATTTGCATGATTTGCATGAACATTTTGATTTAATTTTTTTTCAAATAGAGAATCCAGTAGAAGCCATCACCCAGCCACCGTGTGACCCTGGCATTGTTTCCAGTGAGCCAGACAAACGGGTGAAGCTGACGGACCCACACGCATCGAAACTGGCGCCTCACGGCGGGTAAGTTTTTAATGTTACCTTTCATTTTAAAGGTTTTCTGCTGTTAAACTTCTCGGCAGAAGGCAGAAGATAACTGCAGAAGGAAGAATGAAACGAAGAAGAGGGGAGGAGGAGGACGACGTGGAGGAGGAGGAGGAAGAAGAGGAGGAGGAAGAGGAGGAGGCTTAACAGGAAGAGAGAAAGATGAGGAAGAGGAGAAGCAGGAAGAAGAGGCGATACATGAAGCGTAACAGGAAGAAAGAGGAGAAGATGGAGGATGAAAAGGATAAGAGGGAAGAGGAGGAGGTGGTGGTTGATGAAATGGGAGGGGGGAGAGAGAGAGACAGACAGATAGACAGACAGACAGACAGAGGAAGAGGAGGAGGTGGAGAAAGGGAAGGAGGAGGAAGAGGAGGAGGAGGAGAAAATGATAAGATGGAGGAGGAAGAGGGTGAAAAGGACTAGGAGAGAGAGGAGGAGGAGGAGGAGGAGGAAAAGATTAAGATAGCAGAGGAGGAGGGTAAAAGGATGAGAGAGAGGAGTAGGAGGACAAGTAGGACATCATCATCATCATCATCATCGTTATGACCATCGTCATAATGATGATTAATTATAATAATACTACTGGTACTGGTACTGCTGCTGCTGCTGCTGCTGCTGCTGCTGCTGCTGCTACTGCTACTACTACTACTACAACTACAACTACTACTACTACTACTACTACTACTACAACTACTAATACATTCATACACAGTCTAGGGTGGTCCACAAAAATCAAGTAACAGATTTTAGTTTTCCACAAGGCTAGTTTTGTTCTTTATCATAATTATAACAATCATGCAAAATTTTAATGAAAACAAATAATATTTAGAGGTCAACCCATTTGGCACTTTTTATGTTATCTCAACAAATATAGATTCATTGTTCCACAATAGTTAATCTATGACATGAGCGCTGTCTTGGATGAGTTGGTAAATTCTTGCGATAGTTTGCAGCCAGTGGAAGAATAAACTCTTTCTGTCCCTCTTTCTTTGTCAGCGTGCCATTGTACTTTTCGATAAGACTGTTCCCCCTTCTCATCTACGTCATGCACCACTGTCAAGCGTGCAGCCAGTTCGCAAAATCTGTTGAAGACTGGATCATCTGTCCACTGTTCTGGTGGTTTCTTGATAAATAACTGAGTCTTTTCTTTGCCTTTTTCCATTAGGACATCAAAGAAAGATGTCCTTTCTGTCACCAAATTCTCCAGTTTCAGCTTCTCAGATTCACTTGTCAACTGCACATGCCGAGGGGTGTCTGATAATGCTGGCCGTTGCAGATTTCGTACCATCTTTCCTTTCATTTTGGCTGAGACTCTGTCATCAAAACGGGCTATGGCCACCAAATGTCTACACAGAAACCAGAGGTGCCTTGAAAATGCTGCATGTATTTTGCTGACAACAGCCTGGTTTGGAACTGATAACAATTTGATGTCATTGAGAGGGGCTCGGATTCCACGCGGTGCTTCCTTCCACTTTTTGACATAAACAAGGCTGACAAACAGAGCCAAATTTGTGAAATTCTTGGATTCACGAGCAGTCAACTTGAATTGAGTCTTAAAAAGGAATATTTTCCGTGCATAAATGGGTTTTGCCATCCATCTGGCGTGATGCGTTGGACCTGGAGCTCGAAATGATTCGCTGCTTTTGTGTACACCAAGAAACCAGAAGGATAAACGTCGAAATTCCTAATGATCACTCCTTGGATACTGGGTTTCAAGAGCCCCTGGTAAATAATCAAGCATTTCCTGTCGCAGTTTGTTCAATAATGGATCCTGAAACAGTTCATCAGTTGCTGAGAAATAAGCATCTTGGTTCACTGATGGCCATTCTTTCTTAAATCGCGTGAATAGCGCAGTTGATGGACCTTCGGTTGGACCAAACAGAGACAAGAAGACATTTGACAAGACGACTTCCATGACGTGATGACGGCATGCAAGCCAGACCATTTCAGTTCCCAAATAAAGGTGCAATTCTAAAGTATGCACCTTTGTGAAGCCATGTGTTTCTGGTTGTTGTGTCAAATACGAGACCTTTGATCTGTGAACTCAGATTCCATTTCTCAATTACTTCAACACAGGCCTTGTACTGAGACTCAACTGTACCTCTCCATTTTTGGATCTGTCAAAAGTTTTTCCTGACCACTTCCAGTGACAATAGCAGCTATGAGGTCCATATTTTCTTTTGATCCATCAATGTCGGGCAACATTTTACCGTCCCAGTGCAGCATTAACGGTCCTGCTAGTGAACACTCTTTTCTTTTTCTTCCATTGTAAACATGACAAAAAGACGCATTAGCACACAAGTAAAATGTCTAGAATGGGTTGACCTCTAAATGTTATACAATTAGGCTGAAATTTAACAGGCTAACTATCTATACCCAGTGGACAAAAATACATACATACATGCATACATACATGCATACATACATAGACATACATATATGCATACAGACCTATACGTACATATGCACAAACGAACATACATTATATACATCATTCTACTATTATTATGCTGTGTATTTTGTAATTCTTAACAATTTCAAATCTGTACATTCGTAGAACGGAGCAGACGGTCAACGCCGGGCCCGAAGACCCTGACGGAAAACCAGCTGATAAAGATGGAAAGTCGGGTGATAGTGGTGAAGCTGAAGAGGAGGATGGATTTGGGGGATTGACGGATATTCAGAAGGTTAGTTGGAATCAAAATCAGTTCCTTAACTAGCATTGAGGCAGTCATGGGTATGAAGTGTTAGCGACTTCATTTTCTTAGTGTCGGTATATTAGGACAGAGGTTGACCAGTCCTCTCCCCGCTGTCTCGTGTTTCGGCTGAGTAATTCCATCATAGAAACCTCCAGACTATGACACTCAAATGCAAAACGCAGGGCACCAGCTTATTTAAGAGCGCTGCGCCGAGTCGCGTGGCGGTTGTCCAAAAATGTCAATGGAAAATTATATTCGAGACCAGGCAGAGAAGCTGCGAAGGTGGGTTGCTTAGGGTTTATAACTTGGAAGGCGCATTTTCATATGAGGGGTGACATGAATTAATCGGGCGAGATCGTTCATCACCGCTGCCCGTTTGAATGGGCGACACGCCATTTAAGGTCCCAGTGTATGGAACCGCGTCTATCGAACCATCGTTACGTAACCAACAGAAAGCCTTCTAACAAAACGAAAGATGCTCACAATATATACTGTTTCGCTGGTTATCTATGCAAAAATTCACTGAGTTTATTTTAGATCGTATAATGAATATGCCGAGTCCTTTTGCAGGCTTGTTTCATCTAATATTGTTAAGTTGGTCGGCACCGGACCGAGCTTAATAAGATTAGATAGAAAGCCATGAAAACAACTCCAAGAGGATAGTATACATGGAACTTTCTTCTGTCCTGAACGGGGAGCCAGCGGAGCGTCACATAATCCGATATATGAAAACTTTGACAGATTGGCCAGTACCACGGGCGGCGCAGTTGAGGACGAACTGAAACTGATGCATTCTGAACTTCGGTTGTGCTAAGCGGGTGGAATTGCAATAGAAGAATCGCCCCAGAACAAAGCTTTTAACTCTTCTTAAACCGCCTGAAGAACGTAGCAATGATAGGGCCTCACCTATCTTACCTTCCTATAGCGCTACTTAAATACGAAAGCGTATCATTCCTTGTCGTATCCAGTGACAACGCTGGTGGGCTGGCGGTTCTGATGTCCATGGATGGATGGGAAGACGGACAGACAGGAAGACAGACAGACAGGAAGACAGACAGAAGACATACACTGATCGCATCACATGCGGTTCTTTCCGTTTTTCAGCAGGAGCAAGGTTTCCTGGAGACTTTGACTACGGAGAACTGCCTGTCGTACTGGCAGCAGGCAGATGAACATCAAATGCCACTGCTGAACGAGGCCTGTCGATTGCTCACAAACGCCAATTTCTACAGTGTAACTGCATCGTCTGACCTGCTTCATCTGCCCGTATCCGTTATGCGCATGATCTTGGAGGCAGACGAGGTCGACATTCAGTTTGAATCGGACATGGCAGAAGTGCTTATTCAGTGGGTGGACAGTGATGAAGGCCGATCGACGAGTTGCTTGGAGCTGTTCAAGAAGTTGAGATGGTCCGGCCTTGACGCCCATTTCGTGAGGAGACGTCTTCTCGCCCATCCACGGTGCGTGATATTCGATCGTTCATTCATTTGTTAGTTCATCAATTCTTTCAGTTGTTCACTCATCCGACTATTTATCCATTCTCTGGAGTGTACGTAATATATATATATATATATATATATATATATATATATATATATTATATATCCGTGATCTGTGCAGCGCTCTGTACATCAGCAGTCCCAGCTTGAAGCGGTATACGCTCACAGACAGGAAGCCAGTGTACAGAACGAAGAGCAGACCTTGTGATATGGCCTCGGTACGAGAGTCCTAGACTGATGCATTATTCTGGTTAGAGGAAGCAATGTGCATTCAGGCAGACCAAAGAGTTTCCATCAGAGTTTGCAGTATAGTCCAGTAGCGTCAGAATAACGCAGTGTATGTCAGTATTTTCAGCGATGCCGAGTCAAGAGTAGAGCAAAGTACAGTACATAGAAAGCAATACACGGCATTCTATTTTAATGTACTCTATTGGGTTTTATACTATTGTACATCTATTGTATTGCATTAATGTATTGTAATGCAATATATTGCATTGTATTCTATTCTATTGTCCCCTCTTGTATTCTGTTGTATTTGTAATGTCTTGTATTTCGTAGGTCATCTGCCAATCCAGATCTCCATGGCTTTTTCGTCCAGGTGGTCGACTACCTTACGGTTGGGTCTCCGTTTCCCGGTCTCATTACGAAACTCCGCCCTATGACTGGCAGAGAAAGGTGCATCGTCATCGTTGGGGTGGACAGAAGGACGACCCTGTCTCCGGATGTAATTCGTGTCTCTCTTGAGCGTTCGGAGGCATCCGTTCGCGGACAGGTACCGACAACAATGAGAAGGGAGGCAGCCGCTTGCGTCTGGGCAGCGACAGACATTCTCTACGTAAGCGGCATTGGAAATGGGATGAATGAAATCTGGCAGTGGTCTGGAGCGGGTGGATGGACCAGGTGGGTAGACGTGCCTCTATGTCTGTGTGAATGTATGTCTGTGTGAATGTATGTCTGTGTGTGTGTGTATACATGTATGAATGTATGTCTGTGTATGTGTATCTCTGTGTTTATGTATGAATGTTTCAAGACACTTATTTATATTGCTATTTATTACCTCACAAGAGCACGACGTATGTATTTATGCATGCGTATACATGTACAGGCATGTATGTACGTATACTATGCAGCTCTCAAATTTATATGGCCCCTTTCATACCTGTGCTGTATGCTGAGCAGAATCTGTGGCATCGTTA
>JACEVL010002881.1:0-16761 GCA_020284085.1 Aporrectodea caliginosa
CGACCCTGCGTTATCTCACCGCCATTCGTTACAGTGCATGCAGCCAACCATGGCTATATAGGGTGACCGGTTATCCTCTGGTGCATTGGAATAAGGGCTAAAAACGACGTTCCCATATATGCCACACTTACATTGTATTACTCTTCACCATTCAAACTTATCGCGGTTTTGATTAACCCCCGTTTGCCACGCAAGCTATGGCTTAATTACGGATTGTAAATTTACGACCCCTTGACATGAAATACGTTTATTTAACGACGCCGTCATATCGACGATGATTGGCGCTTTACGACCCCTGCGATGGACTGCTCTTATTAACTTCGAGTACGGCTCACGTAGGGAACCCCTCCGTCACTTAAGCTGTGAATGATTTTCGGCTGGCGGGAGCCTTTGAAGTGGTCTCAATCACTAAAGCAGGTATGAATTGATTCATTATACAGGTATTTCTGCTACGACTGACGATGCACTAGTCCATAGACTTCTAAATACATTGCTAAGTTCTAAATACATTGCTAATGTATTTAGAAGTCTATGACTAGTCACAAGCGCAAGTTAGGTACGCCATTAAGCCATTCAGTCGGCCATCTATTTCGATTTCTTCAGCATCTTTCTTTCGACTGTTCTGGCATTATCTTTCCGATTGTATTTTAATCCAACACTTTTACTACAACGGCCGTTGACATCTTTAAAGTTTATTACTGAGTCTCAGTTCATTTCGATAAAAAATATCGAACATCAACTGGAGAATACAATAAAATCTTTCCATTGCGATTTAAAGTTGTGTAAGCGGATTGTTATCAGGCTGTTTACATATAGCGCCTTTTAAAAGCGATTAGAAGTAGATTCCGACCTCGATATAGTAAGCCTGTTTGTCACCTTTGGTTTCCATGACTGTCAGACTTTGACCGGTTCATCCAACGTATAACAATGTCTGAATACATAAGATTCAACCACGTAATAAATCGCTTAGATGTTTGCTTACGTGGTCCATCAGCGGCGCTACCTCCACCTTCCAAGACTTCTCGTCCTCAACAAAACCCTCTGCTTCTCTGGTCTCTCTGGCAACTGGACTCGGACCTCCACTGGACATCGCTCTCTGGACAACCACTCTGATATGACGCAGCGCTCGGGAATAAACTGATACCCAGCGCTTTGCTTTAGAGTATAGCGTTTAAAATGTGAAGTTTACGATTACGATTACGTCTCATGCGCCTCTGTGTGAGGATGTCGGTTCGCATACAGCCCGCCGAGAGGGGGCAGGGAGGCAAATCTCTGGCTAGCATGAGGATCTGAAGTGACGTGGAAACCATTTAAAGGGGCTGCCGTTGTTAAAAGGGAACTAACCCCATCAATGCATTGAAAAATGAGCAAGGTCGAAGCCATATTATGGTCGCTGTAAAAAACCGCCCAAAATTTATATTTATTACTTAATCGCTTGCTAGTGGAAGAGTTGTCCATTTATAGGGTGAAATATTCGATTACGCAATCGGCGGCAACGGCCTCTGTTGTCATAAGCTGCCGTTAAACTGTGGACACATTACGCAATGCTATACTTAAACACCTTTATAACATTTCTTACGAAGCGCCCACCGACCAGACCGACAGTTGAAGTTGATCCATTTCGGTTGGATTACGTAGAGAATGGCCTGTTCTACACGATAAAGCTACAAAATATTTTATGGTATGAATTTCTATTGCAGCGCCATCGCCGAAACAATCGGAATGTAAAGGGATCATACCAGAGTACAGAGAAGAGATAAAGAACAGATTTGAGGCATTACATCAGGATGAAGTAATAAATGCTGACGACATGTGGGAAGAGATGAAGAAGGTGGTGCACGAGGAGGCAATCACTCACGTCCCCAGGAGGGAGAGAAAGAATATATCACCATGGCTAACTGTGGAGGCAATCAAAACAGGGGAAGAAAGGAGAGGGGCGAGAGCAGTGGGGAACAGAGATCAGGTGAGGGTGTTGAATGGTAAATTCCAGAAACAGGCAATGAAAGACAAGGACAAATACCTAAATGACCGATGCAAGGAAATGGAAATAGAAGGGGAAAAGGGAAGAACTAGAGAGATGTTTGCGATGATGAGGAAAATAACTGGCAAGTTTACACCACGAAATGGCTCAATAAAAATGGAAACGGAGGAATAATAGGTGACGGGGAGGAGATAAAGAACAGATGGAGAGAATATACGGAAGCTCTCTATAACACAGACGACGAGGAGAACAGATTTGAGGCATTACATCTGGATGAAGCGATAATGGCAAACCACCTGCACTTAACACTTGATAAATTATTTTTCCAGACATACTGGAGAACTAAGTACTTGTTTTGAACTGAAAATCTGAAGACAGTTTCTTTTCACTTTAGAGTCTACTAAAAGTAAATGGGAAACCAATGCAGCTCGTCGTTAAAGTAATGGAAGTCAAACTCTGCATCCTGAAATAAACGAAAATACAATCAAATGGTGCGTAAATGTCGGACGATCTCAATAGGTAGCTGTTTCGGTCATCAAAGTGCGGTGATGTTTTCTTGCCTGGAACAATTTTCCTTCCCCCATATCCAGAAAGCCAAAATCATGTCTGTTTAAAAGAAGGTTAAAATGCACTTGTAGCATTGCTCTTAGCATGAGGAAATACGCTGACAGTAGGCAGTGTGTGTAAAGCAACCAAGAATGAACATGCTACTGACGATGCTATTGATATCGTCGTATTTACAATTACAATTACCAATTACACAATTAAATATCTAGACTGTAGACAAGTTGCTTACAATATTGACACAATTCTGGATTGGTTCGTCTGGGTTACTTTATTTATAGGTCAACGGTTGATGTTCGGTATACACTGGCGCTATATAACTTTCTAAATAGCAATAGCACATTTACGACAGTTTCATCCATTACAAAATACTCTTTCGTATCTCTTACCTACAACATCCTCTCAAACCTATCAACCCTCATGTCTGTCTGTCTGTCTGTCTGTCTCTATCTCTTTCTGTCTGTCTGTCTCTCTCGTATGGCATAGTATACCTTATAAATTTTGTCACACAATGCAGTAATTATAAGTTTGGAGCACATTAGCCGATCGGCTAGACTCTAGAGCGCTCTCTTTAGACACCATTACAACACTAGTAGATCATGATTGTTATATAGAGATTGAATCTAGAAACCTAATGAATCAATAGAAGACTGCAGCGTAATGAATAGCTCCGGCACTGTTCGAACATTGGCAGTGCCAGTCACAATTAAATCTGGAGAAAGGAGGAGGGCGACGCAAATCATCTTTCCTATGACATAGTATCGTCAAACAGCGACTATAACCAGCATAATGAATAAAAGACGCCTAATAGATTGAGGATAAGCTAGAGAACATCATCAGAAAGAAACGACTGAACTGGATGGGACACGTGGCCCGAATGAATAGTGATAGAAGAGCCAACCAGGTAATCAACTGGACTCCGGAGGGGAAGCGCGGGAGAGGAAGGCCAAGAAAGAACTGGATGGGAACTGTTCGAGAGGACCTGAGATGCCTGGAGATGACGGTGGAGGACGCTATCGAGGTGGCGAAGGACAGGGAAGAGTGGAAAAACTGCGTTGCCCGATGTGCAGTCCTGCACGGGAAGGACTAAGGTCTAAGGTCTAATAGATTGAATTCAAGGAATCGAATCACAGCAACGTCTTTGCTTTGCTTCTCCTCCGTCAGGCCAAGGCCAACGATGAGTCCTCAACTTGTCGTCTCCAGAGTTCTCTGTCCTTGATTTGCTCATTTGCTTCTGCAATGTTCATCTTCATTCTCTCCAGATCCTGTCGTATATTATCCATCCATGTCTTTTGTTGTCTTCCTCTACTCCTAGTTCCCTCCACATATCCGTGTAAAGCCATCGATGGTAATCTGTCATTGCCCATTCTCATCACATGTCCCAGCCACTTTAGCCTTTTCTTCCTTATTCTATCGACAATTGTATCCGTCTGTCCCAGCTCTCTTCTAGTCACCTCATTTCTAATCCTATCTCTTTTGCTCCTGCCCTTTATTCTTCTCAGCCAGCTCATTTCGGTCGTCAAGAGTCTCCTCTCATCCTCCCTCCTCAGGCACCAGCATTCCGAGCCATATAGTAGTACCGGTATGACAAAGGTTTCGTATAACTTCATCTTGGTTCTCGTTGATATGCTTTTATCTTTCCAGATCTTATTTAGTTTACCGAACATTGCACACGCTAGAGTACTTCTCCGTTTGATGTCTTTTGTGCATCTGGCATCTTCTGTAATAAGCCCTCCTAGATATGCAAACTCGGTTACTTGCTCCAGCTCCTCTCCTCCCAATCTGATGTCCAGTGCCTCCTGTCCTTTCCCCACTGTCATTGTTTTGGTCTTTTGGGCGTTGATCCTGAGCCCTAGTCTTTTGCTACTGGAATCCACTTTGTTGGTCAGCTCCTGTAGCTGTACTTTGCTCTCCGCCACAAGGTCTATATCATCCGCGAATCTAAGATTATTGAGTCTTCTGCCTCCTATAAGTATTCCTTCTTCAGCATTATTCAGCGCCAAATTCATTACTGCTTCCAGTATCAGATTGAAGAGATCTGGTGACAATCCGCATCCCTGTCTTACCCCCACAGCCGTTCTAAACCATTCTGTTAGCTCTCCGTCCACTCTCACTGCGCTGATCGATTTGCTATACAGGTCCTCCAATAATCTCACCAGTTTCTCAGGCACTCCAAAGTGCCTCAACACCTGCCATAGCCCCTCCTGCCAGACGCTGTCAAAGGCTTGTCTGAAGTCTATGAAGTTGTTATATAGTATCTTGTTTTTTTCAAAGTATTTTTCAGATATCTGCCTTATCATGTGCACGAACAGCTGATCTATCGTACCTCTTCCACTTCTGAAACCTGCTTGTTCTTCTGCTATCACCTCCTCTACCAGTTTTCTCAGCCTTTGTTGCAGCACCTTGGCATACACCTTCCCTGGACAACTCAGCAGGCTGATACCTCTATAGTTTCCGCAATCCAACCGGTCTCCTTTCTTGTGTATCGGTATTATGATCGCCTTTCCCCAATCTGCTGGGCAGCTCCCTTCATGCTAAATTTGGTTGCATATTGTATGTAGCATTTCTACCGAGCACCCTTCGTTGGCCTGTATCATCTCCACCGTGATATTATCTTCTCCCGGGCTTTTCTTCTTCTTTAATCCTCTTATTGCCCATGTCACCTCCTCCTTGAGTATATCATCCATCTCTGTACTTCCATTGCACGCCGGTATTTCCAATAGTACCGTCTTATCCACCGGGTTTTGTTTGTTGTACAAGTCTTCATAGTATTGCTTCCATCGCTTCTTAATTTCTTCCGTATCTTCCAGAATTTGTCCTTCACCGTCTCTCACTGCCATAGTCCTTGTCCTGGGTGTACCGCATATTTCTCTCACTGCCTGGAAGAGTTTATCCGTTCGTCGCGTTTTTGCGTCCATCTCTAGATCATTACATTTTTCCTCCATCCACTTCTCTTTGCACTCTTTAGCCTTCCTTTTGATTTCTTTGGTGATCTTGTTGTATATTTTCTTGTTTTCTTCGCTAATTGTTCTTGTTGGTCTCATGTCTCTTCGTTTTTCGCTCAATTCTAAAACTTCTCTGGAGATCCACGGTTTCCTTGGTTGGCTTCTTTTGTATCCTATTGTCTTCTCTGCTGTTTCTGTCTAGATCGCTCTGATTTCTTTCCAGGTGCTCTCTACCGATTGCAGCTTTTCTACCTTCGTTTGTATCCATTTGTTGTCCCCCTGGATTTCGCGTTTGGTTTCACATATCATATCTTGTAATACAGCAATGGATTCAGCATTCATTTCTGAACAAAATGGTATATTTAGTTGTACATCACAGCAACGTATTATTATGTAAAACCTACCAGGTCAAGGAGGCTGTTCAACACCTACTGCTTGAATGTATAAACTTAGAAATTTCTAAGTTATTAGGAAATAAATGTATATTACATAAAATGAAATTTCTATTGAAACCTTTTTAACAATAAATATATTATTGACGTCGACCTTACATTATATAACATTGTTTAACCCTCAGGCTACTGAGGTTTTTTTGTAACACTGGCTACCCACACCCCCTGGATTTCGCGTTTGGTTTCACATATCATATCTTGTAATACAGCAATGGATTCAGCATTCATTTCTGAACAAAATGGTATATTTAGTTGTACATTATGTGAATGCTTCTCGAAATTACATAATTTTTAACAACGGAACCGATAATTAACGATATTTTCTATTATTGCGTACATTTTGTACTTTTTGGATAAACAAATAATAGATTATGTGTGTCTTGAAACTGATCTATGTATCCAAGAACATTTTAAACATAATGATGCTTCATTTGTAACAATAACCTACAAACTAGTCCATAGTTTGTATTAGATACAAAGAAATAGCCATTTACACATATAACGCGTATTATTATTTATTTTTATCACTCCCAGTGTTCAAAAGACAAAATTAATAAGCAAACAAGCATATGAAGCCCTGCATTCCCTCTATAGAATGGTATTTTGTTTCTCTTCTACGAAGAAAACTGAATAAGCTATGGTCGAAAACTAAGGTGGTAGTATCCACCCCTCCCCTGGTACCTCGGCTATATCGGATATAACTTTTGAACGGCGTGAGATACCATCATGATGTTTACCTCAAAATGTTCGCCAATGAATCTGCTACAGCTACCTAAAACGTAAAAATTATATTCCATATGAAAAAAATTATGCATAAAAACGTAGTGGGGGTGGTAACCACCCCCCCCCCTTGGTAGCCCGAGGGTTAACACTTGAAATAGAGTTTGAGGTTTTAATTGCTGCGTCACCGAAGACTTTGAATATAATTATAGACTGGGTGAAAGCATAATTAAAGGTGTCTAAGAGACGATTCTGTCCGTTCGAATGTCAAACGTCTTCCCTGTGAAAGAACTCTACGTCATCTTTTGCAATATCCTGTATAGCATTTCGATTATATTTTCATTATCTTATTAATGGAAAATGAGTACAATCACTCCAGTTCCGAAGGTGAAACGACCGACATGTGAGGCCGATTATCGACCTATCTCAATCACACCTATTCTGTTACGCATCTTCGAAAAGCTTGTTGTGAGGCGGTTCTTTTATCCTATTCTGAAACAGACGCTATACAACCACAGACGCTATACAACCAGAGGTTCACGGATCAGTTTGTTTTCCGTCCTTCCGGATCAACTTCGGCCGCCCTTATTGCTATCATTCACAATCTTATTCAATCTGATAGCCCTGGATTTCTCAAGGGCGTTTGATACTGTAAGACACGTCTACTTAGCCGTATCTCTTACCTACAACATCCTTTCAAACCTCCAGAAATCGATCACTGAAAGTTCATTGAAATTCAGCTTCATCTGCGAGTCCAGCGTCAGTAAGAGGTTCATAATCTTTACTAGAATAGTTATCTGGTGCTTTGACTACTTTGAATGGGTTTCGAATCCAATTATCACTCTACATGGGAGGAAGTATTTAACCAAGTTCTAATATGACCTGCAATTCCTTTACGAATGTTTTCGTCGAGAACACAATCAATTTCATTAAAAACTCATATCAAGTTGGAAAACATTCTACGTTAGCCCTACTAGTTTGAATAAAAGAGGCCTGGCTTACGTGTAAGTGACTCAACTTTGGCAATTTTTCCCCAGCAACATAAAGACTAGTAGTTATTGACTAGTACTAATGTACGATTATCTGACTCGGCGATACTATTTAAAACTATTGCGTTTAATCGTGTTCGGATTATTTTCGTCGAGATACCATAGCAAAGATTTTGACGAATTTATTCAGAACATGGCCTTGACTTAGTCTACTTATGTTCCCTTAGTGATCTTTAACATAGTTAGGTTGCAGATAATCGCTCAATGTGGCAAAATACAGATGACGACTGACGGCAGTTTTAAACTTTTGAAAAACTTTTTGTATATTTTTTAAAAACTGTATGAAATTTTTAATTCCAAAAACATTTCTCAATAAAATTTCTTTTAGCTACAAGTTTTCGCGGAACCCCTGTGTTCACCCGGCGGAACCCACTTTGGGAAACGCTGCGCTACTTAAACACCTTTAAAACGATTTCTGCGTCGGCAATATATTCTCGTCCGCAGGCAAATCAGTAGGTAAAAGTTGGATTGAAGCATTGTTGGGGTGGACGTCAACAACTCGGGCGGCCACAAGATGTCGCCAAAGAAAGAAACTGATAATCTTTGTAATCACACAGTGTCGTTAAACTGTTCATTGAAAGATGAATAGGGTCGTGGCCGTACGGTCGCTCTAGCACGGTCCATACACGGGGACCTTAAATGGCGTAGAGCTGATTCAAACATAAACAAGTCGTTAAAGACCTAAACCTATCAATTCATTGAAAAATTGCCAGGCTCAAGGATTATACGGTCGAACTAATATAGCACGGCGTCTCATCGGACGAGTTCATTGAAAATTGAGCAGAGCCGAGGTCATAGGGTCACTCTAGCACGGTCCGTAAACGAGGACCTCAATTAAACAGGCAGCCATGGTGAAAGATCTTCCTAACCGGTCTATTCATCGAGGCCATAGGGTCGTCATAGAAAACATGGATATTTACACTTACTATATAATCGCTTTTTAATAAAACAGATGTACCTTTTTTGGATGGCACATTGGATAATGCAATGCTCTGCTTAAACACCTTTATAACGGTTATTATCGATACAATATACCGGTCAACGGTGTAAATTCTACAATGATCTGGATGCTTGACCAAGTTGTGTACATTAATGTCTGCGTCAACGGTGACGACAGGCTCATCAAGACGTCGCTAAAGAAAGACAAATCTACAATAGCAGAAGTCTTTACACTGGTAGCTTAAATGACGTGACATCCATTCAAAAAGGCAGCGGTGGTAAAAGATCTTCTAAACAGGTCAATTCATTGAAAATTTAACAGGGTAGAGGCCATACGTCACTATAATATTATAGCAAAACATCCACATTTACATGTACACTTAAAAATATTTTCCAGACAGACGCCGTTACAAAGCTCCGGTGCATTGATGAAATACTTGTTGTGTTAGCCATATACAACAAATCAAATTTATTAGAATCGATTCCATGAACAATGAACACAATATACAAGTATGAATACAGTCATTAACAGTTTTCATTTCATAAGTGTTACTAGTAGGTAACAGAAATTGAAGAGGTCATAGTCTAGCAGGTTAAGTAGGAAAAATCGATTCGTGGGGAGAAGAAGCCCAAGAGGCTTATCTAGTCTTCCCCACTATGATGAAACAAATTGGTTAGACTTGAAAGGGAACATGAGTCAGTTCGATTAATTTAGAATGAGAGACAGACAAGGCAGCAGTAAAATCAACGTCAGTTAAGTAAGTGTTTTTATAGGCCTGTTTGAAGGAGTTGAGTGACCTCTGATTACGGAAGCCACGGTCAATGGAGTTCCATAGTTTAGGCCCAGTTATTCTAGCAGAAAATTGCCTTACAGATTGCAGTCAAGTATCTGGATATATAAATACGAAGTGAAAATCTGAGGCGCGAAGACAGTTTAATTAAATGTCTACACAGGTTGTTTCAAATATTGACCCAATTCTGGATTAGTTCTCATCTAGGTTACTTTATATTTCACGCCATCTGTTGATGCCTTGTGCATTAGACACAGGCGATATAGAATTTGCTGAATAACATTTATGGGATTGTCTTCATTGCCTAGCCTTATATTTACACAACATTTGTGCAGTTACAAATGTGGTTGTATTAATTCTATATATATAATTTCGTTTATTGAAAATAGAAAGTTGACAGACCGCAACTTCTCACATAGAAGAAAAAAGAGGGAAACTAGCTATAATTATTAGTGTTATCGTCAGATGTCAGTACGGCAGTGAACCGATGGATTGGATTGAGTTACGAACAGTTCTATCTCTTTGATATTGACTTAAAGAGCACACGGGGATGAAGCTACGATCGTCTTTATTTGGCAATTCAAAGTCATGAGGTCTTTGGCGCAGTGCATAGCTACGTCGGACTGTCGGTGGAAAAAGGCTACGCAGTGGGGAATTCTGCAGAATTGAATTGAATTAATTGTAATGCAATTAGTAATTTATATAGCGCCGCTCACAGCCGAGGCCATTCATTCGATAATTGTATGTATGTATGTATGTATGTATGTATGTATGTATGTATGTATGTATGTATGTATGTATGTATGTATGTATGTATGTATGTATGTATGTATGTATGTATGTATGTATGTATGTATGTATGTATGTATGTATGTATGAGCACTTGTTACAGCGCCCCTTCAAGATTTCTACTCAGAGGCGCTACCGACTACAGCGCGGACACTGAATCGGAGTTTCCCGCTGAAGCGCATGAGCAATTGCGAGTGAAGGACTTGCCCATGCAGGGTCCCTACGTGCATTAAATTCTTGCATGTAAAAACTTTGGCGGTTCGTAAGAAACGATTCTTTCAGTTCCAAGGTTAAACGTCTTCTCTGAGAAACAATAATTATAATTATTCAGACGTTTCTTTCAAGTGTCTTTGTAGAGGGGCACCAGCTTATTCACGAGCTATGCGTCGATTCAGAGGGATGTCCAATGGGTAGTTTAAGGAGGTCCGACTCTGGTTGACGTCTTTCACTTAATTATTGTGTTTCAGTTCATTTTGATGAAACTTTCTTCCATCTACTTTTTCCTTTGCTTTCGACACCTCCGTGATGTATCTGATGCGGATTGGATTGGATCAACAGTTTAACGGCAGCTTATGACGTTTCCACCGACAAAAGAATAGTTTTTGGCATATTACATCAGCTGCTCCTGTACCTTATTCGGGTAACAAAATCCAGTTTATATAGCATCGTGTAATAGCGATTAAAGGTGCGTAAACAGATTAAACATTGTTGGGGGGTCCGGTGGCGCGTTGGATAACATCTGGCGAAGAGTGCGAGAGGTACCGAGTTCGAGCCCCGTTAGGGCGGATTTGCTTTGTAGGCTGCTATTAGCGCCGTGTATTACAGGCTGTCTGTTCTGTTAGTAGTTAACTAGTTAAGATTGTTTCAACTGCATAACATGTAAATGTACAGCGCAGTGCGTTTGTCAGGCGCTAAATTAAAGAAAAGAAAAGATATTATTATTATTATTATTATTATTATTATTATTATTATTATTATTATTATTATTATTATTATTATTATTATTATTATTATTATTATTATTATTATTATTATTATTATTATTATTATTATTATTATTATTATTATTATTATTATTATTATTATAATTGAGAGTCTGACTACTACTACTACTACTATTCCTTTATTTCAAAAACTCGTTGACACAAACGCAACAAGATTACAAAATCAACAGTTTAGATATCGATTAGACAAAAACATAATATATAGTCAAATAGGTAAGAGGGTTAGGAATGTATTAGTGACTGAGACCTATTGCTAAAGAAAATTATTGTTTAGCCAATACACCATAAAGTACTCTAGGTATAAAATTTCGATCATCCCTATCCGGCAGAGTGAAATCATGAGGCCGGGGTCGCAGATTATAATGACGAGTAATTATTGGTGGAAACAGTGAACGTAACACATGGAAATCGTTCCTTATCACTGCCTTTAGTAGACTGGCGTCAGCATCACACACCAGCTGATCGATATCCGGTGAGTTAGGAGGAAGATATCCAGCATGCTTGATTCGCTGCAGAAGTCTCTCGAGTCTTTTTCGGTCTTCAGCCGTTGTAAGACCCCACCAGGCTGGAGCGGCATAAGTCAATCGAGAGACGACAGTTGCCTCAGCAACCCGGCAGAGGGCACCACTGGGAAGACCATTAGACCTGAGTATTCTGAGAGCGTGTAAAGCTCCACTACAGGAGACAAGGACTTCATCCACGTGATTGGTGGCTCGAAGGTCATTAGTTATGGTTACACCTAGGATCTTAATGGTAGAAACACGTTCGAGTCCCTCCAAAGCTTGAGGTGGCAGTACTTTACGGTTCCGGGTAATAATCATCTCGCGTGTTTTTCGAACGTTCAGACGCAGATTGTTTGCCGTCGCCCATTGCTCAACAGACAGAAGCTCTTCCCGACTATATGCGGGATGTCCTGCACTGGCTGCCACTACCACAACGCATCTCATTTAGGGTCTCTGCCTTCGTTTGGCGTAGCCTCGTTGGTACCGCACCTGCTTATCTGCAGGAGCTCTGTCGCTCTGTTTCTGCCAATATTGGCCGTCGACCCCTTCGCTCTGCAGTCCGCGGTGACCTGAGTGTCCCATTTGCACGCACTTCTACAATGCAACATCGGGCCTTTTCGGTTGTGGGACCGAATATCTGGAATGGGCTTCCTCTAGAGCTCCGTCTCCTACCTAGGAACTCTTCACCTGCATTTTATACCTCTCTGAAAACTATTATTTTCAGCATTTTATACCTCTCTGAAAACTATTATTTTCAGCCGTGGTTGGGCCGGGAGCGCTCTGAGTAGATATCTTGAAGGGCGTTATATGAAAACAGTTTCATTGATTGATTGATTGATTGATTGATTGATTGATTGATTGATTGATTGATTGATTGATTGATTGATTGATTGATTGATTGATTGATTGATTGATTGATTGATTGATTGATTGATTGATTGATTGATTGATTGATTGATTGATTGATTGATTGATTGATTGATTGATTGATTGATTGATTGATTGATTGATTGATTGATTGATTGATTGATTGATTGATTGATTGATTGATTGATTGATTGATTGATTGATTGATTGATTGATTGATTGATTGATTGATTGATTGATTGATTGATTGATTGATTGATTGATTGATTGATTGATTGATGGTGTTTCGCATTGAAGATCCGACCAGAAGGTAAGTATCGTCGGCATATTTAGACATGATGTTTTCACGGTTCCTTGGGTGTAGATCCGATCCATTAACATCATAGGCAGACGGACCGAAGCCACTGCCCTGTACAACACTAGCATTGATTCTGGCTACAGATGATAACAGACCACCAAATCTCGTCGAGTGGCGCCGGTCTTTCAAAAATTCCAACAGCCAATAATTATAAATGTTGTCGGGCAGATCCAGAGACGAGAGTTTGGTAGCCAACGTTGAATGCCTGACCATATCGAATGCCTTAGTGAAGTCGAGCGATATCAGCGCAACATGATCGTTAGTTTGCAGAAGAGCTGAAAAATGATGTAGACTAGAAATGAGCGCCGCTGTCGTAGATCCTGTAGGCCTAAAGGCAAACTGATCTGCAAGAAGCTCAGACATTGGAGGGACTGGGTGTCCATCCCCCCTTTGACGCCTATGAAGCATTCCCTCTTGTCATCAGATTGCAGAATTACTCAGACTGTCGACAAAGAGAAAATCTCGATTATCAAAATTTTAAGCACAATTTTACTGTTGGATTCTTTAACCTTTAGTTCACTAATCAAGCAACATTATGCATTGTAAAATATGATGGCTTCTACACAGATAGAGGCATACCGCCAGAGTGAGTGGCCAGACAGTACTATAACAGAAGCATCTAAAATTACAAATAGGTGCTTCTTCAGAGCAGCACAGTGCGTCGTAGCCAAGCGATCAACAATTTCGTCCAGATTTTGTGATAGAGTATAGGCACACATAGTGCCTCGTTCACAGGCTAATACTGTCAGAGGTGCATGCAAACAACCATGGTTGATCTCAGTCGATTTTTCACAATGCGGATGCGACTAATAATTACGATCGCCCAGCTGAACGGAGCTGGTCACCGCAAGGAAGACCAGGATTTCGTACAAGCTGGTGAGCGTGGGATAGCATGAAAGTTGCCATATCACACGTATACATAATGGCTTAACATAACTGCTTTCAATCCACTATCCTGTCGACAGATGTGTCTTTTGCTCCTCACTGCATCATCTAGGTGAATCCAATTTTGCATCCTCTGGAATCAACTCATTAAGTAGCATAATGTCTTGTACGGCGCGAAATGCGTTTCGAAACTCCTGGTACTTGGTTTGCACTATAGGGCTTATGTGTGGGTTTAGGTCGTAGAAGTTACAGTATTAGATAGTCTGTCGGTATGTGATCATCTGTTATCAACTTCGTTGACATAAAAAAATGATCCATTTCTTCAAAATACCTAGCATGTCACCATGGTAACAGTCCTGTATTTGACAAGCAACCGTATCCAGTGTAATCGCCAATACGATATATCACCACATTGACTGTCCTTTTCTCAGTTTTCTAGTCAACTCGGTCCGAGAACAGCTAGGACAATGATTTTTTTAATTATTTTTAAAACAGAGAAAAGCACTTTTTCAAATAAACAAAACACATTGATAAATTTCTTACATGGAAAAAACTGAGCAGACGATTAATGTACTAAAATTTCTTTTCTTCCCCCCCCCTGAAAAGGCTATGAAGATTTCTGCTTCATTCCCTCCATGGGATGGACGCCCCTGGGAGGGACTGTAAAAGCAGGGTATAGATGAAGCGATGCACCAACTCCCTGCTGGTCACTTATTGTTCATGAATGTAGAGAGAGTTTTACAATATCCTACGACTGCCAGGATCGTTGACATCTACCTATCTGTCTTCTGTATGTTTATCTGTCTTCTGTATGTTTCTCTGTCTGTCTCTCTGTGTATCTTTCTGTCTCTTTTCTGTATCACTTTGCCTGTCTGTCTGACTGTCTGTCTGTATGTCTGTGTGTCTGTTTCCATCGATATTTCTGGCAGTATCTTACGATTGTATTTGAATTTCAATTCACCTGATAAAACTTTCTTCATCGACTTTACTTTGGTTACTCAGCTAAAATCCAACCTGATGCGATTGCTGAAAATCCAATTTATATTGCGCTTTTAGTATCGATTTAAAGGTGTGTAAGCAGACGGTGATGTTACTATAATGTAATTGAGCGTTTGACACGTTTTGGGTGCCAAGGCGTTTGGTGAGTTAGTCATGCGCTGCGTCATAACTAAGATGATTAGCGTTGCCCTCCTCTTTCATCCAGGCTTGAGACTGGCAATAGTGGCGGAGTTGCCAAGGTGGTTAACGTCGGCCTTACCTTCTTACGATGACTATTACAAGATATTGCTTAATAAATATTTTTCAGAGAGACGGATAAAAGGCGCTATATTAAATATCTAGATAAATATGAACTGAACGATGAGGTGTGAACGCAGTTGCGTTTTAAGTTAGAATTTAATTCAAGATGGCTTAAGTCTCTTTCGAAACGTCTATTATACGACGCAATAAACTTCTAAGTTTATCCAAAACGTACGAGAACAATCCAAGTAAGACTAGTTAGTGACGATGCAGTAGAAATAATCGTTTATAATGTTTACGGGTAAGATAAGACTAAAGTTACACTAGATAGCGTCCAAAATGAACAAAACCTGCGCATCGTTGTGTAACACGACGAAAGCATACACGTTATTCAGTGATAAAGTTCAATGGTGTGATGGGCGCCTTGCATGGCTGCTATTCAGTTAAATTCGACTCCTGTAACAATTTGTGCTCATACTATGACTTGTAAAAATACTGCGTTCATGTCAGTTTTAATTAATAAACGATTATTATTATTATTGTGAGAAATCTAATGTCCTCTTAGATACCTCTAAATCGTAAGTACGAGCGGCTATATATTCGAGATTTCCTCTGTCGCTAAGCAATAAATTATGTCAAAAAATAAATCTTTTGTCCGGCGGAAACGGCCTATGTTGTCATAAGCTGCCGTTAAACTGTGGATTATTATTATTATCGCTAATCTTAACTCCGCCGCTGTTCGCTTTCTGACAGTGCCAGTCCCGAGAATGGAGAAAGGAGGGCGACGCTAATGGTCTTTGTTACCACACAAAGGAAATACATATACACATCGATAAATCTTTGAATCTATGAACTCTTTGTTTTCACTGTCGGCCTAGGAAATCATAAGATGACGTTAAACTTTGGAATATAAAATCAATTCTGGAGACATCAACATTTTCGTTAAATCGCTGTTGAAGAGCCATAGCAAGAGCAAACACAATTCTGTCGACGTCAGCGGCCTTTTGATCGACCCAATTGCTATTGAGTTTTGCTTCACCTCTGCTCTTTAAACTGTTAATTCAAAACTGAGCAGGGTCGAGGCCATTCGACGTTATAGAAAATATGGAAATTTCCACTTACTACATAAACGCTTTTAATAGAAGTGATATCCTTTTATTGGACGGCACATTGGAAAATGCAATGCTCTGCTTAAACACTGTGAACTAATGTTTTTGGTATATATAATGAGCACAGGTGTTCCTTATGTTGATATATATATAATGTGTATTCGATTGTTAAGCGTTTTAGTCTTAGGCCTTAGTTGCGCTGTTGGCTCGTGGGCGCTTGGCCTAAAGTAGCCTAAACTTTGGCTGACGATAGATTCTCTACACACGTGCAGCTAGCGCGCCAAACTTAGAAACTGCTGATGACAGTGAATTTGAACTATACAGTGTAGTACAGTTGTTTTAAGGCAAGAGTTGAGTTGTTTGTTATTAAACTGTGTTTGAAGAAAGAAAGAAACATTCAAAGAACTGTGTCAATTTAATTCTTAAACAGTTAAAAAGCGTTGAGCAATTTATATGTAGAGATAAGGAAAGTTCTTGAGGTAGGTCACAACTAAGAAAGAAAAGAGTTGGTGACATATTTTTGGGTTGGCAAGCAAGCGGGAAACAACGTCTGGGGAAAAATTTCG
>JACEVL010002882.1:0-15111 GCA_020284085.1 Aporrectodea caliginosa
CAATATTCGTAAATTTTTTTAAAATCTTTTTATTCGTTAATTTTTCCCCCGCAAAACTCTTTTCTATCTTGATTTACCCCCTGTTTTCCCAAATTAAATTAATTTCAATTCTCGAGTAAGTTTTTCTTTTAAGTTAAAATATTCCCCCGTTTTTAAAAATTTGGGAAAACCCAGTTTGGAAATTTTTCTTTTTAAAGGGCCCTTTTTAAAATTCCCCCTTAACTAAGGAAAACGCGGGCCCCCAAAAATTACATTTTTTGTAAAATTTTAATTTTTAAATTTTTCGAAGTCCTTATCCTCAAAAACCCCCTTTTCAAAAAAAATTAAAAAATTTCCGTAAAAAGGGGGAAAATTTGGGGCCCCCTTTTGGGGTCCTAAATGAAAAAGGGAAAAACCCCCCCGGGAAACCCTTAACCCCGGGTAATGGGGACAAAATTTTGGGTAAACCCGGAAGTAATTTTGGGGAAAATTTTGGGGGGGAAACCGCGGTAATTGGGAATAAAAAGAAAAACCTCGTCTTTTCAAAAACAACAAATAAAAAACGGCAAAACGGGACAAAAGAAACAAGAAAATAATTTCACTTTGTTACTGTCACCAACTCTTTTCTTTCTTAGTTGTGACCTACCTCAAGAACTTTCCTTATCTCTACGTATAAATTGCTCAACGACTTCTAACTGTTTAAGAATTAAATTGACACAGTTCTTTGAATGTTTCTCCTTTCTTCAAACACAGTTTAATAACAACAAACTCAACTCTTGCCTTAAAACAACTGTACTACACTGTATAGTTCAAATTCACTGTCATCAGCAGTTTCTAAGTTTGGCGCGCTAACTGCACGTGTAAAACAATCTACCGTCAGCCAATGTTTAGGCTACTTTAGGCCAAGCGCCCACGAGCCGACAGCGCAACTAAGGCCTAAGACTAAAACGCTTAACAATCGAATACACATTATATATATATCAACATAAGGAACACCTGTGCTCATTATATATGCAAAACATTAGTTCACATTACCTCCTTCCCTTTCTTTGGATTGAGCAAATTAAACTTAAAAATTTGCGAAATCATCAGGTACTAAATTATGCAATAAACTTAATACTATATAATACAGTAAAATAAACAATCTTATAATCTAGATAAACAATCTGCTACAACATTTAATCGTCCTTTCTTATAATTAACTTCTACATCAAAAGTTTGCAGTGCCAAAGCCCAACGCACCAGTTTAGCAGACTTAGACATAGATTCAGTCAGATAAGTTAAAGGATTGTGATCGGTAAAGATGTGAACTTTAGATCCAATTATTATCTCTTTTAACTTATTTAGAGCCCAAACAATAGCATAGGCTTCTTTCTCCACAGTTGCCCATCTCCTCTGGGTGTCAGTCAACTTCTGACTTATAAATGACACAGGGCGCTCTATTCCCTTATCATCCATCTGCGTTAAAACAGCTCCTACTGCAAAATCACTACTATCGCAGTACAAATTAAAAGGTTTTCCAACATCAAAAACATATAAAACAACTTTAGAGCGTACAGCATCTTTAAGTAAATTAAATGCCTGTTGATGTCTATCAGTCCAATCAATCTTATCTGGAACATGTTTGCTTGTCAAATCAGATAGAGGCTTCGCAATCTGTGCGAAATCTTTGATAAACTGTCGATAGTAACCAAAAAATCCCAGCAATTGCTTAACTTGTTTCTTCGTTTCTGGGGTTTTCAAATTAATTAAACTTTCAATTCTATCTGGATTCATTTGAATCGTTCCAGAACCAACCACATGACCGATGAACTTTACCTCACTCTTACCAAAGATACATTTCTTTAAGTTCAGAGTAATGTTATGCAGTCTCATTTGCATTAAATATGCATCTAAATGCTGTAAATGAATCTTCCAGTCATCTGAATGCACAGCAATGTCATCTACATAGGGCTCAGCAAATTCATTTATAGGCTGTAAAACCATGTTAATTGCTTTAACAAATGTTCTTCCTGAGTTGATCATTCCGAAAGGAACACGAGTAAACTCGTACAGTCCATTGTGAGTAACAAAAGCAGTTTTCCATTGATCAGTTTGCTTAACAGGACAAGTCCAGTAAGCACTTCGACAATCAAAAATCGAGATCACATTTGATTTTCCAACTTTGTGCAAAACATCTTTTACAATCGGCATTGGATATTTACAATCCACAGTGAACGAGTTAATGTATCTGTAGTCGCAGGCAAGTCTCAGAGAACCGTCTTTCTTTTTAACAATTACCAGCGGACTTGCCATTCTGCTCGAAGATGGTTTTATAATGTTGGCTTGAAGCATTTCTTTAATTTGTCGTTCAACTTCTGCTCGATAGATGAGTGGAATTCGGTAAGCCATAAATTCTTTTTCACGAAATTCCGGTTTCAGTTCAATTTCATGTTCAACCAATGTACATAGTCCAGGCTTTTCAGAAAATCGATCAGAATATTTGTTTAGTACTTCCAGCAATTGTTTTTGTTGAGTCAATGTTAAATGGTTAATCTGATCAGGATCAAGATTCAGTGAATTCTTTTCATCTTGCAAGTCATTCTTCGTCAACAACTCAACCACTGAACCAAAGTCTTCATCTTCTTCAACGATTAATCCACAACTCATTGCTCTTGTAATGTACTTTCTGATTTTATTTGCGTGAATTATCTTTCGACAATCGTCACCCATATCAATCAAATAAGAGTACTTGGACCTTCGTTGTATGACAGTACATGGACCATGCCATCGTGAAATCAGTTTATTTGTTGACGTCGGATACAACACAATAACTTTTTCACCCGGTTCAAATTCTTTATGTTTCGCTCTTTTGTTGTATTGATTCGTATACTGTAATTGCTTCTCTCGTGTATATGATTCTGCAAACAGTAATGCTTTTTCCATATTTGCTTTCATGTCTTTCAAGTACTTTTCTGGTTGGATTCCAATATGAGGTGGTAAATTAATTTCTCTTGTCCAACTTTCTTTTAGAATTGCCAGTGGTCCACGCGGAATCTTTCCATACACCAAACTTCTTGCCTTTAACTGACATTTCTCACATGATTTGCAAAATTTCACTATATCTCTTCTCATCTTTGGCCACGTAAAAGACAACTTTATTCGTTCTCTAGTTTTCTCTTCTCCAAGATGTCCTCCAAATACTGATTCGTGAGCCAACTCCATCACTTTCATTCGTCGCTCTTTTGGTAACACCAATTGATATATCGTTTGCTCTAATATTCGATATCTCTTGTACAGTAAGCCATTTACCACGCAGAATTCAGATTCTTTATCTGGCGCTAAATTCCACCATGCTTTCAATGATTCATCTTGTCTCTGCTGTTCTTCGAATTTCTTTGCGTCTGCAATCTGCATCTGTTGTTCTTCATCTTTCTCATTTTCTTGAAACAAATCTGCTATCTCCACATCACATTCATTATCCTCTTTCGTTTCATTTAGATTACCATTCTTGCATGCAGCCATCTCTTGTTCACTCATTTCTGCTGTTATACCGTCTTGTATTAAACTTTGTTGATCATCACTTTCGTTTTCCTCTTCACTTGAACTTTCAGTTTCACTTTCCTCTTCGACTTCTATCACTTTCTTTCGCTGACTCTGCAATCTCGTCGTTACATTCGCTTGCACATCTCCTTGTATCATTTTCACTTGTGGCACGGCTTTAAGTTCTGCAATGATTTCTGGATGCAACAAGAATCTTTCTGTGCTTCCCATTTTTGCAATACTAGCACACATCAATGTCACATACGGTGTAAGTGAACATTTGACTTTATGCGGAATTACCTCTTCTTCCACATCGTTACAACACAGCCTTACATCAACTTTCACCAACTTTGCAGGAATGGCATCTCCTGCCACGCATTGTAAGTTCACTTTTCCAATCTGCTCCACCTTCATGCCTTCCAGTAATTCTTCACTAATCACCGGAACCTCTGCTCCAGAATCAATAAGTGCTTTTACTTTTATTGGTTCTTTTCCTGCTGTTCCACGAATCTCTACCTCGACGTACTGTAATAACACTTTCTTTAATGTTGTACTTTCATCTTTTCCAGCCATTTCTTTCTGCATTCCATTGTGCAATAGAATTTCTTTCTGAATATCAGGTGAAAGGTGACATTTCATCACTGACTTTACTTCAGTTTCTTCAGAATAATGAGACCGATGTTCTGTGGCTTGACTTTCAGAATTATCAACCACTTGAATTCGATTCACCCTCGAATGTTCTTGTTTTCCATAATTTGAGGCTGTAACAGGAACTGGACAGAATTTCATCAAATGCCTGTCTGATCCGCAGTTATGACAACGTTTCACCACTGCACCTCGTTGTTCGATGCTTTCTTTTCTCTTATATGGAGTAAACGATGCATTGCCTTCTCTCGCGACAAACCTTGGTGGTGACTTGTTATATACCGGACGTTGTCTGGCCATCATCGATTCTCTATTCTCGTGAACAACCGGAGAATTTGGTTTCACTTCTGCACCTCTGAACTGATTTCCTGTTTCTTGATTGCTCTTCCAATGAAAACCAAAATTTGGAGTGAACTGTTGATTTCTTTTGCCATTAGGAACAAAACCAAAACTTGTCTTATTCGGAATTGCCAAACCAATTCGATTATTAACATGAATGTCCGCTAGGTCTGCCACAACACTAGCTTCGTAACAATCAGTTCCTTCCTTCGACAATACAAACTGTAGTGGACCTGGTGGTAGTGATTCTTTCAACTTATCCGCCACTAACAAATCAAACAGTTTCTCAAAATTCTTATCCACTTTGCGACTTTTCACATAATAGTTCAGCAAGTTCTTCAGCCTAGCTGTAAACATTGTATACGTTTCTTCAGCTGTCTTCTTCGCATCAATAAACTTCGATCTGTACTCTCTCGGTGTCAACTTGAATTCTTTTAACAAGTGCTGTTTCACGATCTGATAATCGTCTAAATCATCGAATGACAATCTGTTTAGAACAGTTCTAGCTTTCGGAGTCATCAATGGCAATAGTAACTTCACCCAGAATTGTTCTTGCACGTTGAAACTACGAAACGCATTCTCAACCGTTTCGAAATATAATGGCACCTCCATCATATCGTTTGGCATTTTGGGTAACACATGTGTCACCAACTCTTTTCTTTCTTAGTTGTGACCTACCTCAAGAACTTTCCTTATCTCTACATATAAATTGCTCAACGTCTTCTAACTGTTTAAGAATTAAATTGACACAGTTCTTTGAATGTTTCTCCTTTCTTCAAACACAGTTATTTCAAACGTACAATCAAACTTATCAATACAGCTCAACTGTAACTTCTAACATACAGCTCTCTACTGCATTAAAACAACTACTACACTGTATATGTTCAAATTCACTGTCATCAGCAGTTTCTAAGTTTGGCGCGCTAACTGCACGTGTAAAGAGAATCTACCGTCAGCCAATGTTTAGGCTACTTTAGGCCAAGCGCCCACGAGCCGACAGCGCAACTAAGGCCTAAGACTAAAACGCTTAACAATCGAATACACATTATATATATATCAACATAAGGAACACCTGTGCTCATTATATATGCAAAACATTAGTTCACATTACCTCCTTCCCTTTCTTTGGATTGAGCAAATTAAACTTAAAAATTTGCAAAATCATCATGTACTAAATTATGCAATAAACTTAATACTATACAAAACAGTAAAATAAACAATCTTATAATCTAGATAAACAATCTGCTACAACATTTAATCGTCCTTTCTTATAATTAACTTCTACATCAAAAGTTTGCAGTGCCAAAGCCCAACGCACCAATTTAGCAGACTTAGACATAGATTCAGTCAGATAAGTTAAAGGATTGTGATCGGTAAAGATGTGAACTTTAGATCCAATGATTATCTCTTTTAACTTATTTAGAGCCCAAACAATAGCATAGGCTTCTTTCTCCACAGTTGCCCATCTCTTCTGGGTGTCAGTCAATTTCTGACTTATAAATGATACAGGGCGTTCTATTCCCTTATCATCCATCTGTGTTAAAACAGCTCCTACTGCAAAATCACTACTATCACAGTACAAATTAAAAGGTTTTCCAACATCAAAAACATATAAAACAACTTTAGAGCGTACAGCATCTTTAAGTAAATTAAATGCCTGTTGATGTCTATCAGTCCAATCAATCTTATCTGAAACATGTTTGCTTGTCAAATCAGATAGAGGCTTCGCAATCTGTGCAAAATCTTTGATAAACTGTCGATAGTAACCAAAAAATCCCAGCAATTGCTTAACTTGTTTCTTCGTTTCTGGGGTTTTCAAATTAATTAAACTTTCAATTCTATCTGGATTCATTTGAATCGTTCCAGAACCAACCACATGACCGATGAACTTTACCTCACTCTTACCAAAGATACATTTCTTTAAGTTCAGAGTAATGTTATGCAGTCTCATTTGCATTAAATATGCATCTAAATGCTGTAAATGAATCTTCCAGTCATCTGAATGCACAGCAATGTCATCTACATAGGGCTCAGCAAATTCATTTATAGGCTGTAAAACCATGTTAATTGCTTTAACAAATGTTCTTCCTGAGTTGATCATTCCGAAAGGAACACGAGTAAACTCGTACAGTCCATTGTGAGTAACAAAAGCAGTTTTCCATTGATCAGTTTGCTTAACAGGACAAGTCCAGTAAGCACTTCGACAATCAAAAATCGAGATCACATTTGATTTTCCAACTTTGTGCAACACGTCTTTTACAATCGGCATCGGATATTTACAATCCACAGTGAACGAGTTAATGTATCTGTAGTCGCAGGCAAGTCTTAGAGAACCGTCTTTCTTTTTAACAATTACCAACGGACTTGCCATTCTGCTCGAAGATGGTTTTATAATGTTGGCTTGAAGCATTTCTTTAATTTGTCGTTCAACTTCTGCTCGATAGATGAGTGGAATTCGGTAAGCCATAAATTCTTTTTCACGAAATTCCGGTTTCAGTTCAATTTCATGTTCAACCAATGTACATAGTCCAGGCTTTTCAGAAAAGCGATCAGAATATTTGTTCAATACTTCCAGCAATTGTTTTTGTTGAGTCAATGTTAAATGGCTAATCTGATCAGGATCAAGATTCAGTGAATTCTTTTCATTTTGCCAGTCATTCTTCATCAGCAATTCAACCACTGAACCAAAGTCTTCATCTTCTTCAACGATTAGTCCACAACTCATTGCTCTTGTAATGTACTTTCTGATTTTATTTGCGTGAATTATCTTCCGACAATCGTCACCCATGTCAATCAAATAAGAGTACTTGGACCTTCGTTGTATAACAGTACATGGACCATGCCATCGTGAAATCAGTTTATTCGTTGAAGTCGGATATAACACAATGACTTTTTCACCCGGTTCAAATTCTTTATGTTTCGCTCTTTTGTTGTATTGATTCGTATACTGTAATTGCTTCTCTCGTGAATATGATTCTGCAAACAGTAATGCTTTTTCCATATTTGCTTTCATGTCTTTCAAGTACTTTTCTGGTTGGATTCCAATATGAGGTGGTAAATTAATTTCTCTTGTCCAACTTTCTTTTAGAATTGCCAGTGGTCCACGCGGAATCTTTCCATACACCAACATATAAGGAGCAATTCCAGTAGTTGCATTCGGTACTTCTCGTAATGCCCACACTGTAAACGGAATTACTTTGTGCCATTGCCTTGGATTGTCAACAATTACATGATGGATCATTTTCTTGAATGTTTGGTTCCATCTTTCTACTAATCCAGCTGCCTCTGGATGACCTGGCGTGTCAAATCTTGGACTACAACCCATTAAATTCAGAAATTCTCTTGTCAGACTCGCAGTAAAATTTGTTCCTTGGTCACTTGTGATCACTGAAGGTACACCAACGTTCATGAACAACTCCATCAAAGCATCACACACAGCTTTTGCAGTTAATGATTTCAACAGAAACACTGTAGGCCATCTGGTGCAAGAATCGACAATACATAAACAGTACTTGTGACCTGCAGCAGATGCTGGCTCGATTGGTCCTACACAATCCACCGTAATTCTTCTAAACGCCACATCTTCTCTTGGAATTGGAGTGATAGGAACCCTGTCCATCACCAAACTTCTTGCCTTTAATTGACATTTCTCACATGATTTGCAAAATTTCACTATATCTCTTCTCATCTTTGGCCACGTAAAAGACAACTTTATTCGTTCTCTAGTTTTCTCTTCTCCAAGATGTCCTCCAAATACTGATTCGTGAGCCAACTCCATCACTTTCATTCGTCGCTCTTTTGGTAACACCAATTGATATATCGTTTGCTCTAATATTCGATATCTCTTGTACAGTAAGCCATTTACCACGCAGAATTCAGATTCTTTATCTGGCGCTAACGTCCACCATGCTTTCAATGATTCATCTTGTCTCTGCTGTTCTTCAAATTTCTTTGCGTCTGCAATCTGCATCTGATGTTCCTGTTTCTTGATTGCTCTTCCAATGAAAACCAAAATTTGGAGTGAACTGTTGATTTCTTTTGCCATTAGGAACAAAACCAAAACTTGTCTTATTCGGAATTGCCAAACCAATTCGATTATTAACATGAATGTCCGCTAGGTCTGCCACAACACTAGCTTCGTAACAATCAGTTCCTTCCTTCGACAACACAAACTGTAGTGGACCTGGTGGTAGTGATTCTTTCAACTTATCCGCCACTAACAAATCAAACAGTTTCTCAAAATTCTTATCCACTTTGCGACTTTTCACATAATAGTTCAACAAGTTCTTCAGCCTTGCTGTAAACATTGTATATGTTTCTTCAGCTGTCTTCTTCGCATCAATAAACTTCGATCTGTACTCTCTCGGTGTCAACTTGAATTCTTTTAACAAGTGCTGTTTCACGATCTCATAATCATCTAAATCAGCGAATGACAATCTGTTTAGAACAGTTCTAGCTTTCGGAGTCATCAATGGCAATAGTAACTTCACCCAGAATTGTTCCTGCACGTTGAAACTACGAAACGCATTCTCAACCGTTTCGAAATATAATGGCACCTCCATCATATCGTTTGGCATTTTAGGTAACACATGTTTCATGGCATCACCAATTTTCTTTATTTTCGAAACCATCGTTTCACTTTCTTCTTGTTTCCTTTTCTCTTCTTCTCGTTCTTCTTGCCTTCTTTGTTCTTGTGCTTCTCTATTTTGTTTCTCCTCTTTGAGTTGTGCTTCTTTTAATGCTATTTTTTGTTGTTCCAACTTTAAACGTTCTTGTCTTTCCTCTTCCGCCTTCTCCATGCTTTCTTTCTGTAATTTCAGTTCTTCTTGTCTAACCTGTTCTGCTCGCTCCAACTCTGAAATTCGTACTTTTTCCTTTTCTTCTTCACGTAGTCTCTTCTCTTCAATCTGTTGCTGACGTATCTCTTCGTCACTTTTCCGCGCCTTTTCAAATTCAATCATCTGCTCTAATCTTCTCCTTTCAGCATCTTCTCTATCTTTTCTCAATTGCTCTAATTGAATTTCAAATTGCTGTCTTTGCAATTCTTCTTTCTCTCTTTGAAGACGTAATTCTTCCTGTCGTACATTTTCTGCTTTCTCTTCTTTCTCTCTCTGAAGACGTTCTGCCTTCTCTTCCTTTTCTCTCTGAAGACGTTCTGCCTTCTCTTCCTTTTCTCTCTGAAGACGTAATTCTTCCTGTTCATTTCTCTCTTGTCTCTTTCTTTCTCTTCTTGTCTTCGTTTCTCCTCTCTTTCTTTCTCTTCTTGTCTTGTCATCATCATCCATTGCATCATCGTCTCCATAGACATAGGCCCAGGCGGTTTCTCAGTAACCTTTTCCACAGCACCGCCGACAGCACCTTCTTCTTCTTCTGCTTCTTCTTTAAGCCAGACTTCAGCTAACGCTTCTAGCATGTCTTCACGTGACATATCTTTCAGTTTCTCTTCTTCAAAACCAGCCTTCAACAAGCGCTGTTTTAATCTTTCAGAAGACATCTTCTTCAGTTCTGCTTGTTTCTTGACACTTAATTTCTCCATCTTACTTCTTTACTTCAGTGCTGTCCTTTCTGGAAAACACGAGTTTTCTTTTGTGTTTGAAGTATTGGGGATTGTTCTTTGTTTGATAACAACCAACTTTTATACCTTTGTCGTTGAGGCTTTCGTTGTCGTAGATTTACCAATGATTTGAATGCGTATTCACCAGTCGACGTTGTTTCGAATCCCAGACGTTGTTTCGAATCCCAGACGTTGTTTCGAATCCCAGACGTTGTTTCGAATCCCAGACGTTGTTTCGAATTCCAGACGTTGTTTCGAATCCCAGACGTTGTTTCGAATCCCAGACGTTGTTTCGAATCCCACCGCTGCCACCAAATATGTCACCAACTCTTTTTCTTTCTTAGTTGTGACCTACCTCAAGAACTTTCCTTATCTCTACATATAAATTGCTCAACGTCTTCTAACTGTTTAAGAATTAAATTGACACAGTTCTTTGAATGTTTCTCCTTTCTTCAAACACAGTTATTTCAAAACAATCAAAGTTCTTATCAATACAGCTCAACTGTAACTTCTAACATACAGCTCTCTACTGCATTAAAACAACTACTACACTGTATATGTTCAAATTCACTGTCATCAGCAGTTTCTAAGTTTGGCGCGCTAACTGCACGTGTAGAGAATCTACCGTCAGCCAATGTTTAGGCTACTTTAGGCCAAGCGCCCACGAGCCGACAGCGCAACTAAGGCCTAAGACTAAAACGCTTAACAATCGAATACACATTATATATATATCAACATAAGGAACACCTGTGCTCATTATATATGCAAAACATTTGTTCACAAATAATAATGTTTCATAAATATCACCAATAATCTTAATTTTAATAACCATAATTTCATAATCTTCCTGTTTCCTTTTCTGTTCTTCTCGTTCTTCTTCTCTTCTTTGCTCTTGAGCTTCTCTATTTTGTTTCTCCTCTTTGAGTTGTGCTTCTTTTAATGCTATTTTTTGTTGTTCCAACTTTAAACGTTCTTGTCTTTCCGCTTCCGCCTTCTCCATGCTTTCTTTCTGTAATTTCAGTTCTTCTTGTCTAACCTGTTCTGCTCGCTCCAACTCTGAAATTCGTACTTTTTCCTTTTCTTCTTCACGTAGTCTCTTCTCTTCAATCTGTTGCTGACGTATCTCTTCGTCACTTTTCCGCGCCTTTTCAAATTCAATCATCTGCTCTAATCTTCTCCTTTCAGCATCTTCTCTATCTTTTCTCAATTGCTCTAATTGAATTTCAAATTGCTGCCTTTGCAATTCTTCTTTCTCTCTTTGAAGACGTAATTCTTCCAGTCTTACATTTTCTGCTTTCTCTTCTTTTTCTCTCATCCAGACGTTGGGACTTCTCTATCACATCTCTCTGAAGACGGCGGTGTTCACCTTGGATTGCTCAAACTATTGGTTGTCTTCTGTTAGTTGCTGTTTAAGGACGCGCTTTTTCATAAGGACAGATTATTAGCGGCTTCCTCCTCCTTCTTCCAGTTTTTGGACTGGCACTACCACAGTTCAGTTTACTTCAGTTCACTTTGGTATGAGCTGGCGTGGTGTTGGTTACTTCCTGTTTAACGACACTGTCTTACTAGCCTTGGGATGACACATAGTTCTTAAAGGCGGTCGATATTCTTATATATAGCGTAAAGTGAATGCATTTTTCAGGTGTCTAAAGAGTTCCGTCAATTATATGGTTTATAGCGACATCTTGTGGTTGCCAGGACTTCCAAATCCTCTTTACTATAAAATTCACATTTCCATAAAAATCTGACGAATTACCTTTCTTACTGTTTAACAACGCAGTGTAATACGAAATGTAATTAGCGTCGCCCTCCTCTTTTCAGTCTTTTCCTTGTATGTCAGCGCGTTTGAGTATGTGTCGTTTTGTTTGGGTGTCTGTCTGCGTGTCCGTCAGTCTGTGTGTCCATTTGTCTGTCTGTGTGCCTTTCTGTGTCTGCGTGTCTATCTATCTCTGTGTATGTATGTATGTATGTATTTACGACGATTTATATAGCGTTGTTGATAGCAAGCTACTTCTAGAACGCTCAATCAGTAGCGGCAGCCATCAACAGGCGCCCAGCCCTCATGTAGGACAACGAGCAGCCCGGAGGCGCCAGCCGTCAGGTTGTGTGTTTGTATTGTATTGTATTGCATTGTATTGTACTCCACGTTTATATTGCGACCGAGCCACCCGCAGTGTGCTTGCCTGAGTGTCTATCTGTCTGTGAGCATATCTGTCTGATAGTGTCTGTGTTTGTGTCTATCTGTGTGCCTGTATGTGTGTGTGTGTCTGTCTGTGTCATTATCACTCCTGTGTTTGTTCTCTTTGTCTGTGTCTGTGTTGATACGTTCTTCAGTTGATAATGATGTCCTGGGTTCGACGTCTTTCTCCCTTGGGACATGCATCAAATCGAAATGAAAATTGATTCTGCGCCACAGTAGAGACACAGAGAGACAGAGACAGAGACAGAGACAGAGACAGAGACAGAGACAGAGACAGACAGACATACAGAGACAGACAGACAGACAGAGACAGACAGACAGACAGACAGAGACGGATATACAGACATAACTTATATCCTAAGTTCTCATAAAAACATACACTGTTCTGTCCTTTTGAAGTCTCACAAAAACTAAAGGCGCAAAACAAATCTATAATAGTCTGGTAACAAATCCTCAAAATAATCTGTCCTTGACATCCAAAATCTTTTGTCTCAGTGGAAAGAATCAAAGAAAGCTTCCACAGTCAGAGGAACGTTGAGATTTTAAAGTTAGGAATAGACGCCGGAAATTTCCATTTAAAGGGAAGCAAATATTCGCCAAAATGGCAGTACTTCAACGAATTTGATATTGTGAAACAACTGGTTAAAGGGATTAAAAATGCAGACAAATCCATTTCAATGTCGGAATTTGGTGATTAGGTCTGTTTGAACGTGGAGGTTGAAATTGGGTTGGTTATTGGCTCATTAACGACGCTGTGTCATAATGCGGAAGTTTGACGTCGCCCTCTTCCATAACTCCGCCACTGCTCGTTTTCTGGCAGTGCCAGTCCCAAGCCTGGATGGAGGAGGAGGGCGACGCTAGTGGTCTTTGTTACCACACAGCTAGTAGTTAAACAGAAAACCAACCAGCCCTCTTCCATTATCCAGGCTTTGGACTGACAGTTCGGTTTAGTTTAGTTAACTTTGGTATGAGATGGAGACTGGAGTAGTGTAACGGTTGGTTTATCTTGTTTAACGACACAGAGTTGTGGAAAATGCTAGTTGGCTTTCAAACGTGTTATATTTATATATAGTATAAATAGTCAAGTATTTTAAGGTGTCTAAATTGATCCGTCAATGCTATGGTGTTTAGCGACATCTAGTGGCGGCCAGGGACTTTCACGTCCACAGTACAAATTTCAATCACCAAAATAATGTCTAGTGCTTAGATAGTTACTGTTTAACAGCACAGTGTTACAACAAAGAGCGTTGTGTTCTTTGCTTGGCTAAGGAGGGAAATTTTGTGCATAAATGCTCTTCGCCAGAAAGTTTACCTGTCGTTAATGCATTAATTAATAGATTTTTAATTTGTAACTAACTGATGGGACATTAATGAGCTGGATCCTCGTTAGTCTAGCCTCTAAACGCCCAGGAATACTTATACGTTGGTCGCAGGTCATGATTGATTGTATTTAGTAACTTCTATTGGAGCTGATGTCTAATCGGGGGTGGGGACGATAGCGCATTGGATAACATCTGGCACAGAGAGCGAGAGGTACCGAGTTCGAGCCCCCGTTGGGCGGATATGCTTTGTAGGCTGCTATTAGCGCCGTTGTATTGCAGGCTGTTTGTTCTGTTAGTAGTTAAGATTTAAATTGCATAACATGTAAATGAAATTGCATAACATGTAAATGCATAGCGCAGTGCGTTTGTCAGGCGCTTATTAAAGAAAAGATTATTATTATTATTATACACAAGGCATCAACCGATGGCGTTCCAACACCAAAACGTAATGTTTCTGGACTGATGTGATGGAATAGACTGTAAAATAAGAGACCGCAGTTCAAATGGTAACAAATTTGTTTAGGGACCAGCAAGGGCATGGTAGTCCAACGGTTAGTACAATTTCTTTGGACACCTTTAAAACGTTATTAAGCAAAGCTATAAAGGCAAAGTTAATAGCCGATTGTATTAACTAACTTGACTACACAATAGGGAGTGACATGGGGAATTTCCCCTGCGGGGAAACCGCGGTAACCGCGGTAAATCCCGCGGTAATGAGGACAACAATTGCGGTAATACCGCGGTAATGGGGTTTACTCTCGCGGTAATACCGCGGTAATGGGGAATGAGCCGGCAATAAACCCGGGTGATGTTAAGAACTTGAGAACTGATAAGGAGATTTTATTAGTTCCTGAAGCCTACTAGTCAGAAATAGTCAGGACATGATTAATGCAAACTGTCAATAAGATAATAACAGACTAATGCAGTCAGCAATACAAATGGTTTTGTAAGCTAAAAAATGTTACCTTCGACGTTATTCATTTTCATTGAGAGCATTTCATCAGCATGGTTTGATATCTTCCATGCATAATTTTCAATTGTTTGACGAAATTTTCATCCAGATAATGGCGACATCTTTGTAATCATGTAACTTGTGACATTCAACAAACACGAGACACCAGACATGATTTTCTTGCAGTCGGCGCAATAGTAGTCTAATGGTTTCTGAGTGTGTTTGGTGCAGGATTTCACATTAGGTGATTCGGCCATTATTGTTTTCGCTGTCGCGGTTCCAATTTTCAAAGTGGGATACTTGCTTTGCAGCGTTGTCTTGAACTCCAAGAGGTTTTCCATTAGATTTTCCATGAAGAAATTTTTTCTGTATACCGATGATTCCTTCTTGTGGAATGGTGAACTCTTTTCTACACAGCGGACAAGGTATTTCTTTTGTCTCCGGGTTTCTTTCTGTGTCGTTTCGCCAGTGCAGTTTAGGCACTCACAACAGAAAGTGTGAATGCATGGCAACATTCGTGGATCAGGTGAATGTACTCATGCAAGGGAAAAATTTTGTTATTTGTTGCAATACCGTAACTTTTGGAACGAACCCCTTA
>JACEVL010002883.1:0-19056 GCA_020284085.1 Aporrectodea caliginosa
AGGCCTCAATGCAGAGGCAACATTGAAAACGTCGACACATTAGGCCAGTCACGCTGTGTAACAACGCCAGGCACTCGTATCCACCTGTCTGGCACACAAATTCTGTGTCTGAGTTTATATCTTATTCATGCAACGCTATTGAAGAAGCTGGTTCCCAGCGCTGGTTTCAAGTGGCGCATCAGAAGTTTGGAGTTTTACCACCTGGGTAGGTTTATACTCTTTTGTTCATCTGCTGCTTGACTTACTGACTATACGTCCTACTTTTGGTATAACCAAGAACTTCTATTTTTTCTAAAGCTTACAGGTATATATATGGAAGTCCCTGGTATATAACCGATGCGAAAGTTAGTTATTTATTAAGAATGCATATCACTGCTGCTGTAATCAGCACCAAGACCTCCTTGTGAAAGCATAGTTTATGAAAATTATCGACATGCAGTAGTCTGACTGCTGAATGAATATAACCTAGACAACCCTCTGACACGAATCAGCCCTCGTGAATAAGCTGGTGCCCTGCGCTTAGCTATCGAGGAGCACTGTATAAATTTAGAGTTTACGATTACGATGAAAGGTACGGTGAACAACAACGGCCTGGAAGCATTAAATGCTGTCGTTAAACGCTAGAAACTACTAATGCTATTAAGCACAGTCACAGTTGGCAGTTCTCAGATGTTAGGTGGTAGATCCCCGACCACGTCTTTGGGGCTCTTTCTACAAGCGTATTATATTGTATTGTATCTATCAATTTATATAGCGCCTCTCGCAGTGCACACCAACAAGAGGCGCTCCCAGTGCATGATAAATACGTAACTACCTTTCTTTACCTTACTTCTACCTTGTTTTACCTTTGTTTACATTTGCCTAACCTTACCCTCAGGGACGTAACTAACATCGGGATTGTGGGAGCTTAAGCCCCTAAACGAATGTGAAGTCCTCTCAAAATAAATCAATCCCCGTTCCCGCTATGGGCTCGTACTATCGCACTCGCCATGCTCAAGGCTTAAGCCACTCCAAGCGAAAAGACCTAGTAACGTTACTGCTTACCCTACCTGACCTTGCTTTACTTTTTTCTTACCTTACCTTACCTGTTACGTTCACTGTCTTTCCTTGCCTCATGTAGTCGATACGTACGTTTATCGCTATAGATGGTCTTCTCTGTTTCTTCTCAAAACAAGTCGAAAACCTTTGACACACAACCCACTACACTGTGCCTTAGTAATTACTCTTGGCTCGTCCTTCACGTTCAGTCATAACACGTTTAAAATAGAATTGCAGCTCAGCTCTGGAGGCATGCGCACAGAAGAGGTTCAAAATATGGGACAAATGTTTTGTTGAATCATGTTAGATTCTTCTTAGCCGAGTCCCCGCAAGACATTGCTTGTTACCAGATCATATCAAGGGCAGTCATACAAGCAAACAATGCAGAGGGCGATTCATGGCGATCACGACAAAAATTACGGCAACTTTGTGCAGGACAACGACCAGTGCAAAGGCTTTTTCAAATGGAATTGTTTTACCCTGGATTGCCTTGTCCTTGTAGCGCTGCCACTGCTGCTTCTTAGCGCTTCAATAGACTGCACAAAGAACTGACGGCTGATTATACAGCAGGGCGCTTTAGTCGAATGGCCCCGGTTGGATCATGCGTAGACATGTATGCAGTAGAGGTCTGCGGGTAGAGCATTTTGCTACCCGACCCGTACCCGTAACACGGGACCGTTACCCGTACCCGTACCCGACCCGTACTCGAAATTACTACCCAACCCGACCCGTACCCGCGGGTATACCCGTACCCGTACTATACCTGCCACATAATTAATAGGACTTCTCATAACCGAAGTCCTTACCAGTCCAATGGTCTTACAAAGCATGCAGTAGTAATAATAATAGTCTGACGATCATGGTGATGATCACAGTAATAATAATAATAATAATAATAATAATAATAATAATAATAATAATAATAATAATAATAATAATAATAATAATAATAATAATAATAATAATAATAATAATAATAATAATAATAATAATAATAATAAAATGCTACTACTAATAATAATATACTAGTACTAATAATAATAAAATAATTATAATAAAAATAATGGCAATATTAATAAACTTGTTTCGGGGGAACCGCAGGAGACAGCAGGCCTCTTTCAGCATCTTTCAATTTGCACACGATTCAATGCTCTTGCTTTTCAGTTCACGTTTACATAATTGACCTGTGAAGATGATATTCAAGTCCAGAACAACAAAGCTCTTGGGATAGTTGCTTAGAGCCTGAGGGATTACACTTACCTTGGGTGATTCAGAAATATAATAATTATAATAAATTAATAACTGTTATGCAGCCAGCCGTAACACAGCAGTTTGCAACAAAATACCACTATTTAAATAGTTTAAGTATTTCTCAGAGGCAAAGGGGTGACAAACGGTGCTTCAACTTTACCTAGCCTCAACTATCTTAACTGAATCAACGTGTTGTAAAGAAAGTACGGCTGCTGGACTGCCAGGTTCGGCGTCAGCTACCTCCGACCCCGGTTGTCGGGATTGAAACTCAGATGAGATATAATGTAGAAACGCTGCGATCGGATTGTGTTGATGGAAACAAGCCATTTTGTAACTGTAAATTGAGCATCTTTAAATGAATGTCAAGCTCACTAAGGCACACGGACATAAGTCAACAGAAGGATATGGTACTTAGACAGGATACCGCCATTATGATAAGTCTTTGAAGGTGCAAGACTCACAATCACATGTAACCCCAAAACTTCAGTTCGGTACGGGTAAAACCGGGTATACCCGTACCCGTAATGCTCCTACCCGTACCCGACCCGACCCGTGAAATTTCTACCCGACCCGTACCCGACCCACGGGTACGGGTCGGGTACGGGTAAACCCGCGGGTACGGGTATACCCGCAGACCCCTAGTATGCAGTCTAAACGTGTTGCATATATATATGTAGATATATATATATATATAATATATATACGCATGTACGTTTGTATATACGATGCAGTACGTACATACGTACGTACGTAGGCCTATGTGTGCCTAAATGCATGCATATATGTTGTGTAGGCCTATGTATGCATGCACGCAAGGATGTATACATGTACATCTGCAATGTATATTTGAACGCATTGAACGTGTTTACGTATGTAATCGTAATCGTAAACTCCAAATTTCTAAGGCGTCACTCGAAAGCCAAGCGCAGGGCATCAGCTTATTCACGAGCGCTGCGTAGAGTCAGAGGTGTTATCAAAAGAGGGAATCTGAAGTAGGTCCGAATCCGTCGGTATGTCTGTACGTCCCTCCGTCTGTCTGTCTGTCCCTCAATCCGTCTGCTCCTTTGACTCTCTGTCCCTCCCTCCCTCCATCCGTCCGTCTGTCTGTCTGAATGTGTCTGTTTGTCAACTGTCTGAGGTATGCGTCACTATCCGTCCATCGTTCGTCCCGATTCAATGTCCGTGTGTGAGTTCAAAGTTTTGTTTGTCTCAGTCATTATTAATTATTATCGTTAACTTGTTACTTGTCTATCGCAAGCATTAAATGCGATTTAGGACAATTGCTATATTTCTTCATATCTTATTTGAACCTAAGTCTAATTACAAAGGAAAGAAAAACGCCTGACTATAATGATTATTAAATGCGAATAAAAGCGATTCGTTGTCATTGATACATTTGAAACTCGATTATTGGCAATAGGGGCAATGGACAATTAATTAGAAAAAGAAAAATCGGCTCGAAGACTGCTAATGAAGTTTGACACTCACCCATTATTAGGACTTATGTAAAAATTATTACATTTGAAACAACAATGAAGTCTGATTTCCCTCCTTTATTATAACTAATGTCATTAATAAGGTTTTATCTACTCATCTACTCGTAAAATATATAAGTTCTACTAATTGGCTATTTAATCAAGTAATGAAACATGATAACATGAATTATTATTCTTGCGACATTTCATATAAGAATCTTTTTTCAAGCTACTCCTAGTGCACCTAACAAACACTTTCTGGCGTCAACAACAGGCAAGGAGTTGCACAAATATAGACAGAATTCTACAGTTTTCAACCATAGTATTAATTGTAGAGGTCAATCAATTGCTTTTCAACTTCGTCTGTGTAGATCTTTTACAAAGGCATCTGAAGACACTTCTTAACAGAAACAGAACAGCAACAACACCGACACCGATGACGAAGAACACATCCAGCATGAGGAATTGATACAGAGGAAGATCCATTGACGCCGGGCGCAGATGTCTTCCTCCGTGTCTGATCACGTGCTCTACCCAGAATGCTCCTCTTTCACGAGCATTCATCGGTTGATCCCGGAACACCTCCGATGCTTTTCCGATCGTAGTCCGATATTTCGGATTGTTGAGAACCTCTTGGATGTTTAGGAAGAGTTGATCGGACGTGAAATCCTGAATCTTCATCTCCAACCCGAATCCTTTCTTGTAGGCTCGATGACAGTTCTCGTGCTGTTCAGCAAACAGTGGAATTCCTATAATCGGAACAGCATTATATAGCGCCTCGTGTAGACCGTTCATTCCACAGTGAGTAATAAAGAGCTTTGTTTTCGGATGACCGAGAATGTCGTTCTGAGGCAACCACGAGAACACCTTCACATTCTGTGGAACTTTAACGCCATCGGGAATGAAAAGCTTAGCCAGAACAGTCTGATTCAGTTTGGAAAACGCTTCAAGGAATTTAACGATAACGTGTTCTGGAAAGTAATATCCAGCTGAACCGAAGCTCAACAAAATTATAGCATCAGATTTTTCCGCCACGTCTTCCAAGTCTGTTGGTAGTTTCTTCGGTTCAGCGGTTGTCAGTCCAGCCACCGAAATATAGTTCGGCATTTCTGGAATCGGAGGGCCAAGATGATGATCGCGCCCTTCCAAGAACAGTTCTGATTGTCGCAGAAGATCGTTCCACGATTTGTATTCCGGGGCATAACGTTCCAATAGCGTGTTATTGTAAGGTGCGAACTTGGAGAGTATGGCGTCAAAGGCGACATACGTGAATAAGTTGGTTAGTCTGGATGTTAGCGTGATATCCTCCAAATCTGTCCAGGGAGACATGAAATTAACGAATGACGGCAGCGCTGGGATGCGAATGTGCCACGGAATAAACAATCCAGCAATCGTGACGAAAGGTATACCGAAGTATTTTGGCAATATTAAATTGCACGGACATATAAAGAATGGTTCCACTATCGCCAGGTCGAACTTCAACTGTCTCACATTCTCTAGAAAAGCCTCATCCGCCATCATGTATGCACAGTCGTCACTGACAACCTGGGATGCCATTTTGCCTGAGGCAGCCATCTTATCCTCGCTCTTGTCGAATATGACTTCCGCAATCATCTTCTCTACCTCCTCGGAGACCCCGTACAAGACGCCATCTGGAATCTGATAGGGCAGCGTCTTTATCCCGCGTGTCTCGATGTTGGCTTTGTTCGGGTAGCGGGACCCAATCGCAATATAGACTTCGTGACCTCTTGAGGCCAATTCTTCTCCGAGTGAGATTTGTTCTAATATGTGGCTGCCCAGTTGCGGCGATTTCATGAGGATCTTTGCCCCAGAGACAGCTTGGAAGGTCTCCAGTAAGATCAACACAATTACAAGGCAATGCATCTTCTCTACACCCACCGACAGGAACCTGCAAGATTCAAACATCAGGCATACACAAAATTATCTGAGCTAAAATGGCCAAGAAGCTGATTGAAGAGGAAGAAGAAGAATGCGATGATGAATGCGAAGAAGTAGAAGCAGAAGAAGAAAATGCGAGGGAGTGGAATGTGCAGACGGAAAAGAATGCGGAGAAGAAGAAGAAGAAGTAGTAGAAAAAGAGCATGAAAAACAAGAACTGGAACAAGAGCACGAATTAAGATTAAGTGCAATAATTATCTCTAACTGAAGCGTATAAGATCTTCACTGGCAGGAAGCAGCAGGGTGGGAGACGTTTTCTGAATTAGCACCAAACAATGCGATAAATACTGCCAGTGAGCCAGTGAAGCCATGTAACAACCCCATGGCAAGAAAATTCTGCATCTGAGTTTATATCTTATTCACGCAACGCTGGTGAATAAGCTGGGGCCCGGGGCCTATTTTCAAGTGGCGCATTAGAAGTTTGGAGTTCACCATCTGGGTAGGTTAAAGGTTTATACTATTTTGTTCATCTGCTGTTTTTCGTACAGGGTTTACGTTCTACTCTTGGTATAAAAAAAGAACTTCTATTTGCCCTTAGGCTTACTGTTATATAGAAGTCCATGGTATAACCGACGCGAGAGTTTCTTTTTCATGAAGAATTCACATCACTGCTGCTGTAATCAGGACCAAGACCTCCTTGCTAATACATAAGTTTATAAAAATCATCGACAGGAAGAAGTTTGACTGATGAGTGAATTAAATATAAACAACTCTGTCACGAATCGGCTCTCGTGAACAAGCTAGTGTCCCGAGCTCAGCTTTCGAGTAGCGCTTCATAACTTTAGAGTTTACGATTACGATGTAAAGTACGGTCGACGTCAGCGGCCTGGCAACCACAAGATGTTGTCAAACGCAATAATTACTTATGTCATAAATCACAGGCACAGTTAACAGTTCTCAGAGTCTAGGTACTAGATAATAATAATAAACTTCGTTAAATATTTTCAAACTGACAAGTACGCAGTATGATTACAATTCATAATATTAACAGATGATCACAAGTTATTACAGGAGTCAAATTTAGCTATGTGACAGCCATGCGAGGCGCCCATCACGTCCTACAGCTCACTTATTCAGCGCCATCTGACTAATGAAAATGCTGAGTCGGCCTTAGGGTGGGTACCAGGAAGCGATCACGCGTCTGTTGCCTCGTTGTGACAGAGTGTTGCCATTACCCTAAAGGCCTAAACCCCAACCTTTTCGTTCCCTGTCTTTCCTTGCCTCATGTAGTCGATACGTACGTTTATCTCTCGACTCTCTTCTCGGTTTCTTACCAAAACAAGTTGGAAACTTTAGACACACGATCCACTACGCTGTGCATTAATAAATACTCTTGGCTCGTCCTTTTCGCTCAGTCATAACACGTTTAAAATAGAATTGCAGCTCAGCTCTGGAGGCATGCGCACTCAAGAGGATCAAACTATGGGACATAAGTTTTGTTGAATCATGTTGGACGCTTCTTAGCGGAGTCGGCGCAAGACATCGCTTGTTACTAGAACCTACCAAGAGCAGGCATACAAGTAAACAGTGCAGAGAGAGATTTCTGTTTTTTTACAAGGCATTATTTTGCCCTGACTTGCTCTGTTGTAGCGCCGCCACTTTTTTTTAGCGCTTCGATAGACTACACAAAGGACTAAAGAAAGGCAGACTTTATAGCAGGGCCTTCTAGTCCAATGCAGCATAGGTACACGTTTATGCAGCCTAAACGTGTTGCATGTATAATTGTATATACGCATGTACGTATGTATATACGATGCAGTACGTACATAGGTACGTATGTATGCCTGAATGCATGTATATATGTAGTGTAGTCCTATAGGCCTATGTATGCATGCAGGCAAGGATGTATGTACGTATGCAATGTCTATATGAACGTGTTTACGTATTTATATAATTGTAATCGTAATCATAAATTTTAGATTTCTTAGGCGCACTCGAGTCGAAAGCCAAGCGCAGGGCATCAGCTTATTCACGAGCGCTGCGTAGAGTCAGAGGTGTTATCAAAAGAGGGAATCTGAAGTAGGTCCGAATCCATCGGTATGTCTGTACGTCCCTCCGTCTGTCTGTCTGTCCCTCCATCCGTCTGTTCCTTTGACTCTCTGTTCCTACATCCGTCTGTCTGTCTGAATGTGTCTGTATGTCAACTGCCTGAGGTACGCGTCACTATCGGTTCATCGTTCGTCCCGATTCAATGTCCGTGTGTGAGTTCAAAGTTTTGTTTGTCTCAGTCATTATTAATTAGTATCATTAACTTGTTACTTGTCTATCGCAAGCATTAAATGCGATTCAGGACAATTGCTATATTTCTTCATATCTTATTTGAATCTAAGTGTAATTACAAAGGAAAGAAAAACGCCTGACTATAATGATTATTAAATGCGAATAAAAGCGATTCGTCGTCATTGATACATTCGAAACTCGATAATTGGCAATAAGGGCAATGGGCAATTAATTAGAAAAAGAAAAATCTGCTCGAAGACTGCTAATGAAGTTTGACACTCACCCATTTTTAGGACTTATGTAAAAATTATTACATTTGAAACAACAATGAAGTCTGATTCCCCTCCTTTATTAAAACTAATGTCATTAAAAAGGTCTTTTTCTACTCGTAAAATATATAACATCTATCGGAATGTTAATTTCCCATTCAATCAAGTAATGAAACATGATAAATGTAATGTTCTTGCGAAATTCTACATAGCGTCTTTTGCCGAGCAAGTCCTAATGTACATTACATTGTCACTTACTGGCGTCAAGAACAAAGAGTTGCACAATAGACGGAATTCTATTGTTTGCAACCATTGAATTAAATGTTAAGGTTTATCATTTGTTTTTCAACTTCTTCTGTGTAGATCTTTTACAAAGGCATCTGAAGACACTTCTTAACAGAAACAGAACAGCAACAACACCGACACCGATTACGAAGAACACATCAAGCATGAGGAACTGATACAGAGGAAGATCCATTGACGGCGCTCGGAGATGTCTTCCTCCGTGTCTGATCACGTGCTCTACCCAGAATGCTCCTCTCTCGCGAGCATTCATCGGTTGATCCCGGAACACCTCCGATGCTTTTCCGATCGTCGACCGATATTTTGGATTGTTCAGAACCTCTTGTATGTTCAGAAAGAGTTGATCGGACGTGAAATCTTGAACCTTCATCTCCAACCCGAATCCCTTCTTGTAGGCTCGATGACAGTTCGTATGCTGTTCAGCAAATAGTGGAAATCCTATCATCGGAACACCATTATATAGCGCCTCGTGTTGACCGTTCATTCCACAATGAGTAATAAATAGTTTTGTTTTCGGATGACCGAGAATGTCGTTCTGAGGCAACCACGAGAACACCTTCACATTCTGTGGAACTTTGACGCCATCTGGAATGAAAAGCTTAGCCAGAACAGTCTGATTCAGTTTGGAAAACGCTTCAAGGAATTTAACGATCACTTCATCTGGAAAGTAATATCCAACTGAACCGAAGCTCAACAAAATTATTGCATCAGATTTATCCGCTACATCGTCCAAGTCTTTTGTTAGATTTTTCGGATTAGCGGTTGTCAGTCCAGCCACGGAGATATAGTTTGGCATCTCTGGAATTGGAGCGCTAAGATGATGGTCGCGTCCGACCAAGAACAGTTCTGATTGTCGCAGTAGATCGTTCCACGATTTGTATTCTGGGGCATAGCGTTCTAACAGTGTGTTATTGACTGGAGCAAACGTGGAGAGTATGGCGTCAATGGCGACATACGTGAGTAAGTTGATGAGTCTGGATGTTAGCGTAATATCCTCCAAATCCGTCCAGGCAGACTCGAAATTAACGAATGACGGAAGCGCAGGAATGCGAATGCTCCAAGGAATAAAAAATCCGCTGTTCGTGACGAAAGGTATTCCGAAGTACTTTGGCAAAATTAAATTGCACGGACATATAAAGAATAGTTCCACTATCGCCAGTTCGAACTTCAACTGTCTCACTGTGTCCAGAAAAGCCTCGTCCGCCATCATGTAGGCACAGTCGTCATACGAAAACTGGGATGTCACTTTTCCTGAGAGAGCCAACTTATCTTCACTCTGGTCGAATATTATTTCCGCCACCATTTTCTCTGCTTCCTCGGAGACACCGTACAACACGCCATCGGGATACTTATAGGTCAGCGTCTTTATTCCTCGCTTCTCGATGTTGGCTTTGTTCGGGTAGCGGGACCCAATCGCAATATAGACTTCATGACCTCTCAAGGCCAGTTCTTCTCCAAGTGAAACTTGTTCTAATATGTGGCTGCCAAATTGCGGCGATTTCATGAGAATCTTTGCCCCAGAGATAGCGTGGAAGGTCTCCAGTAAGATCAATACACTTACAAGGGGATGCATCGTTTCTGTACCCATCGACCGAAATCTGCAACATTCAAACATCAGGCTGGTGCGAAATTATTTGAGCTGCAGTAGTCGAGCAGAAGGAGAGGAGCAGGAAGAAGAGGAGGAAGTAGAGTAGTAGCAGCAGCAGCAGCAGCAGCAGCAGCAGCAGCAGTAGTAGTAGTAGTAGTAGTAGTAGTAGTAGTAGTAGTAGTAGTAGTAGTAGTAGCAGCAGCAGCAGCAGCAGTCGAGAAGTAGTAGATGAAGAATAAGAGGGAGGAGAAGCTGATGGAGAAAAGAAGAAGGAGATGGAGAAGGGGAAAGGGAAGAAGGAAGAACAATGGAAAGGGAAAGAGGAAGGGAGTAGGGGGATGTGGAGAACGAGGACGAGGATGAAGAAGAGCATGCAATCCCTTAAGCTAACTCCGAGAGGCAACTATTTTCTTATTCTCATCATGCGAGAGCTGGTGGCTAGTCCTCTCCAGCGCTGCCTGCTCTTCCCACCGACAGCTACAAGCATGTGCAATGCTTTCAGAGCGAGGCTTTTGTGCGGCAGCGCAACACAAAACTGTCATACGTTTCAGCCTGTATGCCAATAGAAAAAAACTGCCAATCATCGCTTTGGGATTTCGAATCCAGAATGTGATGGTCCACGTATAACACGTAGACATAGTACTGATAAATACTGCCAGTCATGGTTTTTACCTGGGGTGTCCAACCTTTTTGAGTGTGGGGTGTGGGCCACATTGCCATTTTTCTAAGACTCCGGTAGCCGAGGACAAAATTTAATCAATTATTTTAAAAGGCGATGCATACTTATGCACAATAATTTTGCTTGCCGACCTCACATATTTGCAGACTTGTTTCTACTAAATGGGATTACCCACTCGGCAGCCCGGGCCGTATTTTGGAAACCCTGCTGTATACCAACGGCACTTGCCTGGCAAGCAATTTTTTATATCTGGTTCATTTGCTGCGCAACTTCCTGACCAGTTGTACTCCTCATAATTATAACCAAAAACTTCTAGATTCCGTTAAGCCTAATGGTTTACAGAAGTTCCTGATATTACTGTCACAAGCTTTTCTTATGTGCAAAGAATGTTCATCACTGTTGCTGTAATCAACACCAAGTCCTACTTCCTAACACGTAAGATTATAAAACTCGTCATCAATATAATAATAATAACATCTTTTCTTTAATTAAGCGCCTGACAAACGCACTGCGCTGTACATTTACATGTTATGCAATTGAAACAATCTTAACTACTAACAGAACAGACAGCCTGTAATACAAAGGCGCTAATAGCAGCCTACAAAGCATATCCGCCCTACGGGGCTCGAACTCAGTACCTCTCGCTCTCTTCGCCAGATGTTATCCAATGCGCTATCGGGCCCCCAAGCATTAGTGGGACTGCTGACTGAAAATAACTATGGACACGACGCATGCAGCGCTCGTGAATAAGCTGGTGCCCTGCGCTTATCTTTCGTGTAGCGCTTTATAAATTCAGGAGTTTACGATTGCAATGTAAGGTATAAAGTCGGCAGCCACAAGATGTCGTTAAGCGCTAGAAACTATACTAAAGTTACAAAGCACAGGCACAGATGGCAGTTCTTAAATGAAGTCAGACCATCGCGTATACAAGAGGATGAGGAGTCCTCACAGAGGATGAGGAGTACTCGTCCTCTGTATACGCAAAAAACGAGCAACTACCTTACCCTACTTCACCTTTAACCTACCTTACCTCACCTTTTCAATGCCTTGATTGTCCTTACCTGTCGCACGATAGTCTTCTCAGTTCTTCCTAAAACAAGTTCAAAGCCTTTGACAAACGACACACAAGGCTGTGCGATTACGACTGCTCTTGGCCGTCCTTCACGTTCAGTCATAACACGTTTAAAATGGAATGTAGGCCTAGATCAGCTCGAGAGAAATGTGCACACGCGAGGCTCAAGAAATGGGACAAACGTCCCATTTCTTGAACCTCGCGTGTTCGCATTTCTCTCGAGCTGATCTACAATTCAATTTCTTGAACCTCGCTGAATCATGCTGGACATTTCTTAGAGCGGCAGGTCTGCTGTAATAGGCATCACAAAAATACTGAAGGCTGAATATTCATCAGGGCATCTATTCGAATCGCCCCAACTCCTTGCAGTTTTATAGTATATAGCCTACACTGTGTCCTGAAAAAGGGACACCTTATGGTAATAGGAAAAAAACTAGTAAATGTTCATCGATTTTTAAAATTCCAAGAACATTTTAATCCTGACAATTATCAACAAATTTGTAATTTATGAACGGCCCAGTTAAAAAATTACGTCATAATGACGTCTTGAAATAGCAAATTGTAAAAACAACACGGTTAGAAAATGGCGTTCAGCCACGAAGACAAAATTGTTATAAAATTTTTATGGAAAAACAACATTACGGAGCAAAAAAAGTTCATTAGAAAATTTCCGGACAAGGGTTGGACATTAGGTGGTCTAAAGAAGCTTCTAAGAAAAATTGATTTAATCGGATCGTCCCAGCGTCGGGCGGGTAGCGGTAGACCGAGAACTGCACCGAAACATGAAAATATTGAACATACCTCCTAATCTTTGGCCGCCAAACAACTTAAATCCCGTTGATCACATGATTTGGGGACTAATGCAAGAGAAGGTTTACAGGACAAAGATCAGAGACATTGAAGAACTCCGTGCGCGTATTGTTAATGCCTGGGATGAATTTGATCAGCTGGTTATCGATGCTGCTATTGGCCAATGGCGCGCTCCTCTTGAAGCTTGTGTTGAGGCCGAAGGCGGACACTTTGAGCACGCCTTGTAGTCTAATATTATTAAAATATAAAAATTAAATTAAACTAAAATTTATAATTGATAAATGACAGTTTAAAATAATATTGAAAATTTTAGATGATTTTTGTGCCGTCCTTGACACTTGAATTTTGGTGAAAATGACGTCATTATAACGTCATTATTAAATAATAAAAACCTTTATACTTTAACCAGTATTTAGCAAATTATGTCAGGATTAAAATGGTCTTAGAATTTTAAAAATCGATGAACATTTACTAGTTTATTTTCATATTACCAAAAGGGGTCCCTTTTTCAGGACACAGTGTTGTATGTGTGGCGTAAACCCTGTTGTATGTATATACAGGTGCCGCTGTACTATAATAGAGCATGACTATGACTGGCAGTATTTATCAGTATGTCTACAAGCGCCTCTGAGTATTGCCCTTGAAGGGGCGCTATATAAATTGTATGAATAAATGAATGTACGCATGCATGCACGCACTCTTGTATACACGATGCAATACGTACATAAATATTTATTTACTCATGCATGTATAGTAGTGTTTATATGAATGCATGCAAGTATGTGTATGTATGTATGTATGTATGTATGTATGTATGTATGTATGTATGTATGTATGTATGTATGTATGTATGTATGTATGTATGTATGTATGTATGTATGTATGTATGTATGTATGTATGTATGTATGTATGTATGTATGTATGTATGTATGCATGTATAGGTGTATATAATTTTGCACGTACGTATACATATATGTAAACACGTATGGTGCACGTACATGTAGTGTATGTGCGTATGTATGTATGTATGTATGTATGTATGTATGTATATATGTATGCAACGTATCGAACGAAACAGATTGAACTGGAGGTCCAGTGTAAGTGACATTATGCCATCTACTAACTGAAGATGACATGTGCATACATGTATCATATGCACATATGTACGTATATATGCGTGTGCAAATATATACTGCTGATTGCATGCCTGCATCTAACATGAAATCATGTAAACTCGACCCCCTCCCCGTTTGTGATGGTAAATGTACTAGATGACCGATACAGGGAGAGAGCTATTGAGCATAAGGGACAGATACAGGGAGAGAGATATTGAGCATAAGGGACAGATACAGGGAGAGAGATATTGAGCAGAATGGACAGATACAGAGAGAAAATTCCAAAGTCTAGGTTTGGCGCTTGAGAGAAAAGCTACCTCACCCAGCAGTATTCTAGTTTTGGTTACGATCAAAGAAAGGCTATCAGACGACCTCGTTGAATTGTGGTCTTAGGCGAAGCAGAGCTCTTCAGTAGTCAAACCAGTTAATTTTGCAGACTGTTTGTACGTTTCCGGAACTGATACAGGCATGACCTGAACAATGGGTTCACGGGGTCAGCGATGAGTGTTTATAATCGGCTTAACGATTAGCCGATTATTGTTGGAACAAGAGATTGCTTAATAAAATGAGAAAGCAGATTGCTGAGCAATATTTAAGAGAAATTGCCCGTATACAAACGGCGATAGGTGGCGAAAATCGATCCACCAATCGATATCGGCAAAGCATGCAATACCATGCGGTTGCCGATTCGTTAGGAGTGCTTGTCTTGTAACGTGGACAGTACGGGATCGAGTTTCCCTTAGTCGGTTACTGTACATGTACATGTGTTTGGACTTGAGCAAGTCCTTCACTCACAAATACTTTGCGATATCGATTGGTGGATCGATCTGCGCCACCTATCGACGTTTGTATACTTAGCTCTTGAAGCAATTCTGGTTTCATCTGCTGTAATCTTTAGCCATTTGTTTAAAGAAGGTCTAGCAATCTAGACCGTGGTTTGTGTCATGACACTGGGTGAATATGGTGCGTGTAATATACAATGCAATTTAACATTGGTATTTTCATTGCCCAAGTTACACGTATATAGTTACCAACAGTAGTAGTTATTAATAGGCAATAATCAGACCGGTTCCTGGCTCAGGCATTACTGGCTCACCCGTTCCTGGCTCAATGACGTCATCGAAAGTTCAAAGGTCAATCGACGACGGGCGCCTCGGCCAAAAACAGACCACCACTAAAGCTGGGCAAAGTTCATTTCAAGGGGGTGCTCTTCATTTGGGTTGGGTCTACCCCTCCCCTTCCAAGGAGCCTATTTTGAGTGGAAGCCACAGCAGTGGGCCAATAGGAAGCCTACTACATTTCTCTAGTGCGTGTGCATACCCACCACTCCATTGCAAGCTGCCCAAGCTCATTGAATATTCATTAACCACAGCAGCAGCTGGTCATTCTTTGTTCCATACCACCATTTCTCTTACACACACAGCCCATTTTAGCCTCAAACATACAACTACCAACCCTCCAACGCACTCTTCTAAGCCCTGCAAGGCGCCCAAGCAACACTCTTAGAATCTTCATTAAGCTCATTTTGCAATATTTCTCAATACATGCAACCACGCTCTATGTCTTCATGCACATTTTTCACTCTTACAAGGCACACATCTTAGTGTGTACACATTGGCATCATTGCATTTGGCGTTTCTACACGTAACCAATGAGCGAGCAAGCACATGCAGCTCACACAAATTGCGGTATTTTACACTACAGATGCCCATTCTTTTGCACCATACCACCATTTCACTTAGGCAAGCGGCCAATTTTTACTCGCTAGCCTTCATTGCAGGCCACTGCAACTAGGCTTTGCACAAGCAGTGTTTTACAAGGCTGACTAAGTCCATTTTATTAATCCTTAAATACAAATTGAGTTCTTTTACACAATATGCGTAGGCAAGCTGCTATAGCCAGTGTATTTGCGCTTTTACACCTAGACGCCTCGCGTTGGGCCTGCATTCGTTACCTTGTTTTACAAGGGTGACCAAAGCCCATTGAATATTCATTTGTCTTATGCCTTTTTTACACTTGCACATAGCTCTTGGCATTCAACTGCTCACACATTCATCGCTTAAACTGAATTTAGCATCTGTCTTTACACTAAAAATATCACTATAGACGGAGAAGCTTATTTGGGTAATGTGCTTTTACAGTTAGGCCTCAAACTATACTACCTAAACTTATCATGAGACTTAAATTTAAAGTTAGCAACTTGGGTTTTTCTCTACTCAAGCAGCTGACTCGACTTACAATTTTGAAAGACAGAGCAATGGCACCCAACCAGGGTATGTTAAGCAGCTGAGTCGACTTACATTTTGAAAGACAGAGCAATGGCACCCAACCAGGGTATGTTAAGCAGCTGAGTCGACTTACATTTTTGAAAGACAGAGCAATGGCACCCAACCAGGGTATGTTAAGCAGCTGAGTCGACTTACATTTTTGAAAGACAGAGCAATGGCATCCAACCAGTGTATGTTTTAGCAATAGCACCGAACCAGAGTATGGTTTAGCAATTTCGCCCATGCAGTGTTTTTGAATTTGGGCTACAGCATTTAAGCTTAGGTGGCAAGCCCGTCTTTGAGTTTCACATGTTTTACAAGGCTGACCGACACTCATTCACTTAGTGTGGAAGCCAAGGCATGCTGTGTTTGCACTCGCATGCCATTACAGCAGTTGGCCGACCTCCTTTTACACCTAGAGTGGAAGCCAAGGCATGCTGTGTTTGCGCACGCATGCCATTACAGCTCTCCCATTTAGCAATGAATATTTAGTAGTTGACTTCTCTTTTTGGGCGGCCTACAAACTTTTACAACTTAAATTCTTGTTTAGAGAGTTCACACAACTAGTTTATGATTCTGACTTATAATTTTTCTAGAGAATTTGAGGACTTAAGAGAGAGAGAGAGAGAGAGAGAGAGAGAGAGAGAGAGAGAGAGAGAGAGAGAGAGAGAGAGAGAGAGAGAGAGACTTGTGGTTTTTTCAAAGAGGCTAGGAAGCTCTTTCTAGCCATGGGGAGGCTGAGGTTGAGTTGACTCTCTTTTAGAAGACTATGCTTTTCTCATTGTAGAGATGGTGGCAACACCGCTAAGAAGCAGAGAGGCGCAGAGAGAGAGAGAGAGGTGTAGAGAGAGAGATGGAGAGAGGGCGAGAGAGAGATAGAGAGATAGAGAGAGGGAGTGAGGGAGGGAGGGAGAGAGTGAGAGAGCGATGGAGTGAGGGAGGGAGAGAGCGAGAGAGAGATGGAGAGAGAGAGAGAGAGTTACTCGCACTGAAATGTCAATTTTATTCAGAGAGAGAGAGATAGTTACTCTCACTAAAATGTCAACTTTATTCAAGTCGATTACGAGTTGAAGGTTTATTATTTTTAGTAGCATGAATTTTTAGCAAACTAGCATGATCTTATCTAAAATTACAATGGCATAGGCTACGACGCTTAGCGGTGAGCGTGTTCGCCACTCATGGAGAATTTGTGGCATTTAGAATTCAATGCAAATGCAGTACTATAACTCTTTGATAACATTTCTGAAACACAACCAGCTTCTTTATTAATCGTATAATGTTGATGCGTTTTTGCCGAGTCGGCTCTCTATGAGTCGACGCTAAGAAAGAACGCGCATCGCTCGTTTCTAGAGAAACATAAAACCTCAGAAGCTTCTATTCACAATGTGGCACCTTAGAAGTTATCGCTAATATTTTAAGTTGTAATAGGCTGTCTTTGCAACCGGTGAAAAATGTAAAACACGAAAACGTTGTGATATTTGTAAGCTTGGCAACTGTTGATGTCTTAGTATAAGACATTGTCGTATTTTCTGCCACTTTCCAAGCTGCCATAGCATGAGAGCGCCTTTGAGGGATAGAGGGAGGAGAGGGGTTTTTCCGCTCGCCCGCCAGCCAGCCCTATACGCTATAGACCAAAGTGGCAGTGCCACTTTGACACAGGCATTATACAATTTTAAAAACAGCCGGTTTACGCTCTGTAGAAGACGGAATCATCACACTGAAATGCATGTCGCCATAAACTTGTGCCTAATCTGTTAATATTTTTCCGATTATAGGATTGAGATGTAAGCTGGCTCGAATGAAGGCATGAAATTACAAGTTTTGTCGGCCATTGCCTGAAATTGTGGGTGTGTTTCTTTAGCAGCAGCTGCAGCTGCTGCCACTGCCGAACGTCATACTATGAATCTAGAGAGAGAATTAAGGTCGCCTTGGTGGCTTTGCAATGAATATTCAATGAGCTTGGGCAGCTTGCAATGAAGTGGTGGGTATGCACACGCACTAGAGAAATGTAGTAGGCTTCCTATTGGCCCACTGCTGTGGCTTCCACTCAAAATAGACTCCTTGGAAGGGGAGGGGTAGACCCAACCCAAATGAAGAGCACCTCCTTGAAATGAACTTTGCCCAGCTTTAGTGGTGGTCTGTTTTTGGCCGAGGCGCCCGTCGTCGATTGACCTTTGAACTTTCGATGACGTCATTGAGCCAGGAACGGGTGAGCCAGTAATGCCTGAGCCAGGAACCGGTCTGATAATTGCCTATTAATAACTACTAACAGTGTATATATTGGTAGGTATAGAAATGCGGTTCTTTACACTGAGCAAAAACATAGTTGATTCCCTGTTTTTTCATGAAGTCCTAGAATACATTCATTTTGCAACTAGCTGTGACTATCTTACTCTTCAAAATCGTTCTTGCCTTTTTCATATTGCATTTGCCTTCTCCAAACTGCTGATCCACTATTATAGGCTACTTCTTATTGGACTGACGTCCTGGATATTAAATTCAGCCAATCTCTTCGATCAATCAATCTTTTTATTGGCCATGTTGACTTAAGGAAGTAACTAAGCAGATATATTCTTAAATATAAGCAGTTGCCAAATGAACTCTGGTGAACAAGCTTCAGTAATTTAAATACATCGACATCAAAATCTCTTGAGAGCCAATTAGATTCTACGAATCGATTAATTAATATGAGAACAGCATTCGGACTATAAATGTTTTCCTCATTTGGTTGTCCGCTTTTGGCAGCACCCGGTCATGCGTCTGGGGCGTAGGCTGTAAACCTTGGCTTCGGTGGGGGGCAACCCGTGGAGGACATGTCCTAGTCTTCTAAGAACCGCCGAAAGCAGGCGGATATCTGCAAGTTCGTTCTTTGGGCTAGCTCCAGGTGGGTTCCCTGACGAATAATTATTAGACCATTCATCACGACCTGGATCCTTTCCCCTTTCTTGATGTTCAGCATATCCCCACCATGCCGTAGCAGCATACAAAAGACTGGACAGATAGCTCGCA
>JACEVL010002884.1:0-16211 GCA_020284085.1 Aporrectodea caliginosa
TACCATCCTGGGTCCAGTTTTTACCATGTTTTGTGGTGTTGCGGATGATACTGGGCCGTCTATGGGGCGGGTTATGTCTGTCCGAATGGTCACCTTGTGTGGCCTGACTCTCTGGATTTTTACCCCTGCCTATCGATTTTGTTTTGATTGAGCGCCTGTGAATAAGCTGGTTCCCGCGACTTCGCTTTTGTTGGCGCTGTAGAAGTTCCGAGTTTTTTTACGATTACCTGTCAAGTTTTTGCTTCACTATGCCGTAAATTTGCATGTAATCATTTTTTGTACAGAAAAAAATTCAAACTAGCCCTAATTCGAGTCAGCCACAAGATAGGCCTATCGCTTCGTTTTTGGTGATTTTGACTGGATTTTCGTCTTGGCTATTGTGACGCGTATGACGATGGGGATAGATTGGTTTATCCTCCCCGGATATTCTAAACCGGTTTACTCCATCCGGGGGATTTGCTTTAGTGGGGATTGAATATCTCGGGACACCGGCATGGCGGACACATTACTCGTGACATTAGGCTACTGTCTGCCAGTAAGGAAGGACGCCATCCACTAAAGACAGATGCAGTCGCTGGAGCAGAACGTCGTAGCCGACCGTGTCGAATGCGGCAGACGGATCCAGAAGAGAAAGAAGAGAGAAGTGACACAAGAGACTGAGCAAACTGAAAACTCTATCCTATCCATCCTACGATCTCACCAACACTGCACCTCTTTCAATCAATGCGCAGGTCGTTCATTTCAAACTTTAAAACTCCTCTTCCACATATCAGATATTGTGGGGCGCGGTGGTGTAGGGGTATGTTCGGTGCCTTGCAGCCGGAGGGTTACGGGTTTGAATCCACCTCAAGCCGCCGCGTAGGGACCCTGGGCAAGTCCTTCACTTGCAATTGCTCATGCGCTTCGGCGTGAAACTCTGATTCAGTGTCCGCGCTGTAGTTGCGGGAGCGCCTCTGGTAGAAATCTTGAAGGGGCGCTATAACAAGTGCTCATACATACATACATCGCGTCCTGATTCCTACTATTCCTCTAACATCTCCATCCGCTCCTTTTCCGAGCACCACCCACCGCAGCCGTCTGACTGCCTGCCTGGCCCTTCGTTCTCAGCCTGAAACCGATTCTGACCTTATACACTTGGCTTACCGTTATGACTGACTGAGCGCCTGTGAAAAACTTCATTCCCGCGCCTTAGCTTAAATTGGGCGCTAAATAAATCTGGAAATTGCACTTATTCTGGTTAGGTAAGGCCGCAACAGCAGCCTTGAAAGAAGTATGATGTCGCTAAACACTGAAAAATGCGATGATCTCGTTAGACACATTCTTTTTGACAGTCTATCGTAAAAGTGTGATCGAATCAATGATGGCAGGCGCGTAACTAGCATTACGCAATTACGCAACTGCGTAAAGATTTTAACAGCTCTCAAATGTTTTTAACCGTTTAGATTACTTTTTGACATTCTAGAATACTATTATTCGTTGAATTTCTAATGTGCAGACTTTGTTATTGTAGGGGAGGACGGGGCTTGTTGTCTCAAGGGTATATGTCTCTTATGACGCTTCGCTAGACATAAACTACAGCTAACGATGGAAATATATCTAATTAAAATTGAGTTAATGAGAGGACCATATACTGTAATGGGTCATAGCCGCCGCAGGATGTCGATAAATAATATACATAGGCCTATACATAGGCCTATACTGCAACCGTGCAGAACCGAACATTCTCTGTGGTAGGCCCTAGGGTTTGGAAGCCTCCCACGGGAGTTACGCTTGTTCCCTAGAACATGACATTGTACTGATACTTGTTATGGCCACTTGAAAACTTACCTTTTTGGCCGGACTGGAGTTGGGAGCGCTTCTGAGTAGTTACCTTGAAGGGGCGCTATATAAATTTTTGAATGAATGAATGAATGAATGAATACAAGTATTATACAGTGCTCGTCTTAAACACCTTTAACGCTCATTTTCCAGATGCTAAAAATGCAGCCAATGTGTTTGATTTTAACTCCGCCACTGTTTGCTTTCTGACAGTGCCAGTCCCAAGCCTGGATAAAGGAGGAGGGCGACGCTAATGGTCTTTGTTACGACACAGCTAGTCATTAAACAGAAACACCACCACCATCGCTTAATTCATCCTGGCGCTATTGAAACGTATCAATAATTTGATTTGCTGTAAAGTTCGTACAAGCAATTAATTATTAACCCTCGGGCTACACCCCCACGGTTTTATGCATAATTTTTTTTCATATGGAATATAATTTTTACATTTTAGGTAGCTGTAGCAGGTTCATTTGCGCACATTTTGAGGTAAACATTATTTATGAACAGAATGGTATAATTATTTAGTTGTACATTATGTGAACGCAGCTCGAAATTACATAACTTCTAAAAACGGAACCCCATAATTAGCGATACTTTATATTATAGCGTACATTTTGTACTTTCTGGATAAACAAATATAAGATTATGTGTGTTTTTAAACTGATCTATATGTATCCGAGAACATTTAAAACATAATTTGTAACAATAGCCTACAAACTAGTCCATAGTCTGTTTAGTTGTAGCGAAATCTGGCATATTTCTTTCTCTTCCAGTAAGAAAAATGAATACGCTATAGTCGAAAACCAAGGGGTGGTATCCACCCCTCTGGTACCTCGGGTATATCGGGTATAACTTTTGAATGGCGTGAGATACCACCATGATGTTTACCTCAAAATGTGCCCAAATTATTCTGCTGCAGCTACCTAAAATGTAAAATTTTTATTCCATATGGAAAAACAATTTATGCATAAAAATGTAGGGAGTGGTAACCACCAACCCCCTCTTGGTAGCCCGAGGGTTAAAACAAAAAGATAAGTACGGGAAATTTATATCTTTTAATCAAACAGAGATTAAACTAAAGAGCAGTCGGCATAATAGTCTTTGACAGCCACAAGATGTTGCAATGCCATTGATAATACAATGCTCCTCTTGGACACCTTTAACACGCAAGCAGCCGACGCTATAAATTCAGCAGCTCCGTTTTCTCTAGAAATGGGTCAATGATTCGAAGTCATACGTTATCGGTCTTTGGAGGCCACGAAATGGTTATAAACAATGGAAAGCTACCTCCCATCGGGTCATTCGGGTGGTGCCAGTCCACAGCCTAGATTAACGAGGAATGCGACGCTGATCATTTACTTTGTAGCAGAGCTTCATCAAATTACGTATATACATTTTAAGAAAACCTCGGACATTGCCACTTCTCGGCTGGTGCCAGTGCGAAGCCTAGATATATGACGCAGTATCGTTAAACAGAAATTACGACTACGAATGGAAATATAATTACGTAATTGCAGGTCGACCCTAGGCTATTGACCTTGTCAGCCACACAATCTCGGCAAAACAATTAATAATTATTATTATACAATGTCCACAGCAACAGCTACATGTACAGCAAACCGCTCTGTTAATTATCTAGTCCAGCAGAAGTAGGCCTATGTGTGGCGCTAAATTTAATATTTAACAGTAAAGTTGTCAAGTAGTGGAATCTAGAACGAAAGGCTCTACTATGTCTTTAGTGATTATAGCATACAATTTCATTTTGATGGCATGCTGCAATTCTAGTCTTAAACGTATGTCAGAAAAATGCAACATCTTCGAGACGTGGTGCCCATAACGAGCAACCTCTGGATTATCTAAATCACAATGTATACTGTCTAGGTATTCTGAATATTGAAAGTGGTACAAAGTAACTATTTGTACAATACGTAGGTTTTCTGCACTTCCATAGCATCTTTTCATTATAAATCTGTAATTCCAAATGTTTTCAATGTTTTCGGAATCATAATTGGGCACAGGCTAGCAACTAAGTCGTCAGGTGGATAAAATCGATGGCTAGGACAATGCTCCAGAAATTCCATTTCTATTTCAAACATATCATCCGAAAGATTTTGACAAAGACGCTTTTTTGTTCATAGAAGATTTGAATTTGCCAATATACAGACATTCTCCATATCTAATTTTCGGAAAAGGACCTGCCAGTCCACTAGAATCTGGATGTACGTTCCTTGAGTAATCTTCATATTCTTTATTAATAACTCCTGGACTACTAAATCTGATGAAATTATCAGACAGGTTAGCAATTACTTCACTTCCTATTTTAAGATCCTGTTGCGGTGTTCCTGCATTGAGAGTAATCTGATTCGCTGAAGAACTGCTCTCGGTATAAGGTTTGTTGCGCGAGTGTTGCTTCTCAGTTGCATGAGTTCTTCTGTGACTTTTTAGTTGTCCAATATCTGTGAATCGTTTATTACAAACCTCACATATGTATGGTTTAAGTCCTGTGTGCGTTCTCATATGCACCGTCAAGGTCGCTACTTGGGTAAATGATTTCTGACATAGCTGGCACCTGTATGGTTTCTCACCAGTGTGGGTTCTCGTGTGCGTTTCCAAACTAGAACCTGTAGTAAATGATTTCTGACATAAATGACACATGTATGGTTTTTCGTCAGTATGGGTCCTCATGTGCGTTTTCAGAGTACCACCTTGATTAAATGATTTCTGACATAACTGGCACTTGTATGGTTTTTCACCACTATGGATTCTCATATGCATTTTCAGATGACCACCTTGATTAAATGATTTCTCACATAACTGGCACCTGTATGGTTTTTCACCACTATGGGTTGTCATGTGCCTTTTCAGATGACCACTTTCATTAAATGATTTCTGACATAACTGGCACCTGTATGGTTTTTCACCACTATGGGTTGTCATGTGCCTTTTCAGATGACCACTTTCATTAAATGATTTGTGACATAACTGACACTTGTATGGTTTTTCACCAGTATGGATTCTCATGTGCGTTTTCAAAGTACCACTATCATTAAATGATTTCTGACATATCTGACACCTGTATTGTTTTTCTCCCGTATGGGTTTTTGTATCCTCCATCAGGATACTCACTTAATTGATAATTTCAATGTTTTTCGCCAGTATCAGTTCTTTGATGAGTTGTGAGATGATCACATTGAGTATACAATTTCTGAAATAATTCACATCTGCTTGTGTTTTAAATGATTCACTTTCTCCAATCACAAGATTCTAGACACAGTCATGATCTGTATATGACATTTGACAAGGATGAGTGTTGGTATGCGGTTCAAAACAACTTCCTCTGTAAAAGGTTTCTGCAAATGTTGTTGTAATAGCCTTTCCAACATCAGCTGTGTCCAGTTTCACACATTACCGATTACTTCATTTTAAGTTCGCCTTTCAGATGCTTACAAGAAGAGTTCATGTTTCATGCATCAGTAGTAGTTCTTGTCGAGTAAAATAAGAAATTATTCACACAGAAAAACTTTATGATGAAATACTGAAGCTATCCATCTGTTGTATGATGGCACACCTTTATGCTATTATTCAGGGTATATCTAGTGAAGACATAATAATTATTGTTGACTATAGCGAAAGTTGAGGAAAAACAAATCCACTGTAATATTATTAAGATGAAAGCCTTGTCTCACAAACTAGATTTTGAAGCTCTTAGAGAATGTTGCTCGTCATTTTCATACATTTGCTAAAAATAACAATAAAACGTCGATATTTAACAAATTTATAGAACATAATTTCAAATCTAGTCATTACAGTGGAATGACTGTTCGTTCATACACACTCACACACATCACCATATACATCAAAGCATTACAAAATCACTCCCGTTCTAAAATCACTCCACTGGCTGAAAATCCTTCCGCACATCCACTTCAAAGTCTAATCACTAACCTACACCTCAATGCAATACTGCCAAGCAGAGTATCTTCTCGAACTCTTCACCATCCAGCCATCTCGGTCTACCCGTTCGTCCTCATATATATCTCACTCTCTCCCGTCCCCAGTCACTACTCGACTCAAGTTCTCAAACCAATCCATATTCCACACTGCACCTCAACTTCGGAACAAACACCTTCTGAATCACCAACATTCTCAGTTCCTCCAACAAAACTGCCACTCAATTACCGTCACCTGACAAAGACAGGAGATTTTAATATGCTAATATTTCTTTACTTATCATGCCACAGGCTTTCCAAATTGAAGTCTCGTCTCTTCAAGAAAACGTTCCCTGGTCTATCCCATCCTCTGCCCTCCAAGATTTCTCGTCCTCAACGAAACCCGCCACAACAGTTGATCTGCCTGTCTCTGGTCTCTCTGGCAACCGGACTCAGACCTCCACTGGGCATCGATCTCTGGACAACCCCTCTGATATGACGCAACACTCGTGAATAAGCTGGTGCTTTGATCTTAGCTTTAGGGTTGCGCTTTAGAAATTTGCAGTTTACGATTACGATGATTAGCCTGCGATTCATAATCGATTGACTAGTTGGCAATAATTGCAAGGCAGATTTCCAGGAATTCTCTAAGTAATTATTTATAAAAATTTGTCTTGTCTAACCCTTAATGGTACAGAACTTTCTCAAAACAGAATGGGCTGAAGCCTGGACTTAGAAATACACTATTTCATGAATAGACAAATAAAATCAAGTAAATTTTAAATCACGCCATCTCAAATCTTCATAGCAGTTTCCAGAAGTAGGAGAGCCAACAGTTGGTAATTTCCTTAACAGGCTATAAGACTATCTCGCAGTAGATTTGACTTAAAACTGATATCTGAAATATGCACAAAGCACTTTAGATCTAAAAGAGACACCCGATAATTGTGGTAAATATTGGAAGCACTGTAAAATTTGTGGATGACTGAGTGAAGTTTGGGGTGTGTGTTGAGGGCCGCAAGATTTGCATGACCAAGCAATAGTAGCTGCAGAGAATAATGGTTGCCATTAACAAAATATCTGACGACTATAGTAGGAGGATAAATAGACAGAAAACAAAGGTGATGAGATTGAGTAAATACTAAGAAAACAATAATGTTAAGCATGCAAATCTTGGGCATGTCTACCAGTATTCTTATCTTGGAAGTTTAAAAAAGGATGACTGCAGATGCACAGTCAAGATTACGATAGTAGTAAATGAGAAAGAAAGCGTTCTGGAAGAGAGGAGAACTTCTGAGAGGAGGTCCTGGCCTTGATGTAAAGAAAAGAATGGTGGAAAGCCTCATAATCGATTCGTAAACTCCAAATTTCCAAAGAGCTATTCCAAAGCTAAGTGCAAAACAACAGATTATTCATGAGTTGCAGAGGCATGGACTATTGCAAATGCAGAAATGGAGAATCTTGAGGCTTTTGAAATGTGGCTATGGAGAAAAGTAGACAAGATCAGTATGAGTGACTATAAAACAAACGAGAAGGTGCTTCAACTGGTGCAAAAGGAGAGTTAAATGGTCAACACATTAAACAGGAGACAAATGAACTGGATTGGCCACACACTATGTGGAAATTCGCTCCTGAAGACAGTGCTCTTAGAAATAATTTAAGGGAAGAAACCACACGGAAGACAAAGAAATATCATGGACTGGTTGCAGGACAAAAGAAACAGGCAAGGAAATAGAGAAATAAAGGAATAGGCACCAACTACAGAAGAATGGCATCACTTTATTCCTTTATCTACCTAAGAGCAGAACACTGAAGAACAAGAACAAGAATGATTAGCTGCTTCAGAAAAAAGATGAAAAACTTTTTGAGAATGCAATTTTTCTTTGCATTTCCATATCAGGGCAGTGCAAAGTATGGTAATTTTGCTACTTTCAAGAATAAAGTCTTAGTTGACCAATAATATCTTCTTACTCATTTTCTCACAGTGATTGACATGTCATCTGGAATTGAAAATATGTAACACATATGTTCATCTGTCTAACTACAGATTTATATAAACTATGAACTTATCCTCTAATTCACGAATCTCCATTTCAGTCTGCAAACCATAAGTTTTATTCAACAGAATAGGCTCTTCTTGATCCTAATGACACTGCACACTGGGGATAAGCGTAACGTGATAGCATTTGTATCCCACTGACTTATCTGCTGCTTCTGATGGTGTGTCCATCCACTGTTTTGCATTGATGACAGCATTGTTTTGGGGTCCTCTTTAATATCATTACAATTTTAATTTCTGCTGCTGGGCTATCCACTAAAGCTGAAAAAGTTTAAATGGTTTAAATGTTTCAAACTGGAAGAGCTCAGTTGGTGATGCTGCTCATAGTCTGGGTGGCATTTTAACTCTACTATGTCCCTTATCAAATACATTAGTGGTATTTTAACTTGTCACACTTGCACATTCATGATTTGCACAGAACTGTGTGTCATATACATGCAGATTACTGTAACTTGATTCTTACTGGCATCACTAAGTCCACTCTACAGAAGCTCCAAGGGTTTGGTTCTCTTTAATTAGAGTCATAGCAAATATATCAAGATATGAACAAATAACCCTGTAAAAATCGCTGCAGTGGCTTCCTGTTCATCAGAACATTTCTTTCAACTTGGTATCATGTTCTAATAAGCACTGAACTCTGGCCAAACAGATTATTGAAAACCAGGCTTTGTTATTCAGCGTTATCGCTAGCCAACAACATCATCACAAATATTGCTTTTCTGGTCAAATGTAGAACTACAACTGTTCTAAGTGAATGAGCGTTATAAGTTACTGGACTTACCGTATATTATTGTATTGTATTATCTCTGAACAATTATAAAGCACTCAGTGTAGAAGCCCCCAGGGAAAGAGAAACGGAATCAATAAACCTCCACGTACCTGTTCGTTCTCGTAAGTCCCTTATGTGCTCCACTTACCTGTGAAATCGATAAATATAGGTAGAAATTGGCTTGATTTTCCTACAGAGGATTAGAAGGAGAGCACAGGCGTAATCAATTAAGCGGAAAACTGTTGCAGACAGACAGAAAATGACAGAACAACGTCTGTATAATGTTTGTGGGAAGATCAGCTGCCCATGAAGAGAAGTAGGCTCCCGGTGACATATAATATATTGAAGTTAAGAAAGTGAAGTTGTTACAACTGCATACCCGTGGCTACTTTTCAGATTAGATTAAGCAACTTTTCTTCTTCTTCTCAGAACATATAAAATTGGAGTTATGTTTATAAATTACCTGCGTCGAAACTTAACTGACTTAAAATCTAAACTGTCAAGCACACTTTTCAAAGAGATAAGACAGTTTTAATAGCTGCTAATTTACAAATTGCTATATTTCGTTGTCCAAAGTCATTTATGTAATCTACTTTCAAAAGTGTTAATCAATTTGTGAGATGCAGCAGAGTTTTGCATGACATCAATAGGTAATGATTTTAAAATATTAACATAAACCATAAATAATCATAAATATGTCTTAGCTCGACTAGTGCACCTTTATGTGACCATCAAACAGTAGGAAAAATCGTGTCTTACAGTATTTCTTAATTGCTTAACCCACACAAAAATCTAACAGCAAATCTGCCGAAATACTGGCGTCGTGAGGGTCGGTAATAACGCTCAGGCTAAGCGTCGTGAGGGTCGGTTAAGGTCAGGGTTGTCATTAGAGCATGCTATTTTAAAGAAATTCATCTTACTCCCGGTGAAGTTCGACCAAGTAAATGGTATGCTCTAATGAATATTCCATGTGCCCTTTCTGTCGACCAATCACAGCGCGTCGGAAGTATTGTTCCGACCAATGACAGGACACCAAAAGATACTAAATAGTATATACGATATATCCGAAAAGTCCGACCACGATAATATAAGAATGCCCCACGGTTTAACCGAAACAAGAGTAAAATACGCTATAATGCAGGATCAATGATTGTTTAATTGCCCGACTTTACCTTGGAATTATAAACAGCAAGTTACAAAGAACAATTATTCATGACAAAGAACTGCGTCTAACGACATCTAGTGGTCAAATGTTCGTCCGAATGACTTTCCAGCCATCGTTTAACGCGGGGAAAACATTAAGATCAAACCACGTTTATATTAACACCTCTCTCGTTGACATAGTTGCCGTTAGTTAAATGTACGTATGTTAGTCTACGAAATTATATGCACATAGTTATAGCTTCTAACCTGGTTTGGCATTAAAGTCGAATTTCTCCATAATTCGGTTTAAACTGTCATCAGCACAAAATGGCGACGATGAAAGTGTTTCGCTATAATGATAACTGAGCGGAAGTTTCAGCGAGTATCTCCTGTCATCTAGCGTATAAATTAAACGCGCTGCAGCAAATAGATTCGAGGCTTATCCTCCCTCGGAGTCCCTCCCTCCCTCTGTCTCTCCCTCCCTCCCTCTCTGTCTCTGTCTGTCTGTCTGTCTATCTATCTATCTATCTATCTATCTATCTATCTATCTATCTATCTATCTATCTATTCTATCTATCTATCTATCTATCTATCTATCTATCTATCTATCTATCTATCTATCTATCTATCTATCTATCTATCTATCTATCTATCTATCTATCTATCTATCTATCTATCTATCTATCTATCTCTCTTCGTTTGTCGTCCTTCTGTCTGCATAGCTGTTTGTTTCCCGTTCTGTCTGTTTGTCCGTTCGGCTTTGTGACAGAGTGGTCTGTGTAGCAATATCATGCATTCTTTTATCGACGCGCGGTCGTTTGATCGTGGGACGAAAGACGTTGGACTTAGACGAGGCGAGAAGGACCGGAAACGCCTGAAGACTATTCTGGTAATCCTGGCAACGGCGGTCCCAAATTATGAAATGAAAGAAGTCTACAAAGTTATTTGATATTGTCACTTTAAAATGGAAGCTGGATTGATGAAAAGAACTGTTTCCATAAATGGAAGCTGGATTGATGAAAAAGAACTGTTTCCCTAAATGGAAGTGGGATTGATGAAAACATTCCTGTGTTGAAATAGAAGCTGGATTGATCGAAATAATTTTCCCCGTAAATAGAAGCTGGATACCTAGCTGGTTGCTTGGATGAAACTAAGTTTCCATTCAATAGAAGCTGGATGAAAATAATGTTTTCAGTAATTAGAAGCTGGATTCCTGAGAATATATAGCACATTTTAGCGAAACTACAAAAGCAAGCGGCTTCTGTTGATTTCTTTCATTTCATAATTTGGGACCGCTGTTGCCAGGATTACCGACTATCTAATTATGTTAGAGGTATAGCACTGACCTGTGTCGGGAGCGCCTCTTAATCTCTGTGGAGGAGACATCCTTCGACGATGGCCAGTGTTCGTAAAGTATCAACGGAATAGAACGGTCAGTACCAATGCAAAGACTCTCCTCGTCTTTCCAGATGGAGTTTGCACACTGTCCAGGTAGCCACCTACTGTAGCATCGTTCACACAAGGCTTCAATTAGAATCGTCAGAATGCCGTACAATGTAATCAGAAAATAATGACAGCGAGTGAAACTATGGAGTCAAACCCCGCAAGTGACTAGTTAATTGATCAGAGATAACACACTAGAAAAACACGCGGCCAACTTGTGTGCGCATTCGGACCATGTCGACTGTTTGACTGTTTGCTTCCCACTTACTACTCCGTGTCTGTTTGAACTTTTGGTTGTTCGTCTTGAACCTGTTTTCTCACCAACGGATTATATGTTGTGTTCTATTCGCCCGTTTTCGTCGGTTTGTCGTCGCTTCAAGTCAACGCCGTTTTGCTTACGTGAGTAGAGGAGAAACTAAGCGGCTAGCTCATTTCACAAAATCGTCATGAATGGACCTTAATATTAGTCAGTGTATGACAAGTTAGACCAATATTAAGGTCAGGCCCCCTCTCTCATGCACAGACGCCTACAGAAATCGTAGACGTTTCTTGAAACTATCGGAAATTCCCAAGGTATCGATCGATGAGTTAAAGGTGGTGGAAGTTCCCAACAGTTTCGATCAGTCGTCAGTCTCGATGATGAGCCGTCACACGGTCGTTAACTGTTATCTCATTTTGACTTAAAGAAAAATCTTCTGTATATAAAATGGAATACAAAACGAAAACAGTAAAACAATTACGAAACATTGCTAAAGAGAATGGCTTGGTTAGATATTCGGGACTGCGAAAAGCGGATCTCATGACATTAATATCATCGAGACTTTTGCAAAGCGTTAAGACTGTACACGAAAGCAACCCTCTAGACGCTCCAGTTCCAGACATCAAAGTTCCAACGCTTCTTCCAGGTAAGTATACACCTCCTTGGAAATCTCGTTTTAATAATGTTTTGACTGAAGTAAAGAACAAGGTAAGGTCGAAAATTAATTCTTTTGCGGATTGGTTGGTTAATTACGTAGCTCCTCGAGAAAAGAAACCCGTGAATGAAAAATTAGACTCGTTGAAGTCAAAGATTTCGAGTATATTTAGCAAAATCAATCAAAAGAAGTTTGAAATCCTAGAGACCGCGAATGCTATTAAAGGATTTACTAAGCGATACACGGTCGAAGGAACTGAGGGAATCGACGTCACATCTTTCCTCGATGCTGTAAGGCCGCGGGTAGTCGGTCTGCTAACGAAATCTCGAGGGGTAAAAGTTCAATTCAATCTTTTATGTGTAATGGAGAAAGTAGATATGAAATCTGGGGAAGTAATAGAGGCTGAACCTAATTTTAAATCGAAGACTGAGATCATTTTAGACGCAACCGACGTGGGTGAAATATATAGCGGTGCAGTGGATAAAATTAAGGAGAGCATGGCGAGTTATCAGATGCGAGGTAGTAATTGGAGGTTTAAATCCGTTGCGAAGTTGGATATCGATACGGTTGTTTATAAACCGTTGAAAGGAAGTTCTTACATTCCACTACCGACCTGTTTAGCGAGTAAAAAGGCTATCGTTAATATGAAGAACGAAGACGAAGAATGTTTCAAGTGGTGCGTCACGAGAGCCTTAAACCCTGTTGAGAAAAATTCAGAAAGAATTACGAAAGAATTAATCAAGCAGTCTGAGGAACTCGATTGGTCTGGCATTGAATTCCCAGTAGCGGCGGATGCGAATGTGATAAATAAATTTGAGAGAAATAATAATATTAGTATTAATGTCTTCGGTTACGAGAAAGATGTTAACCTATTCCCATTATATATATCGAAGCATGAAAGCGATTTCAGTGTAGATCTATTACTCATTTCTGATGAAGAAAAGAAGCATTATTGTTGGATAAAGAATTTTAACAGATTGATAGCATTACGAAACGAAAAATCCCATAATTCGATGCACTATTGTAAAAGATGTTTGCAGGGATATAGAGAGCTAGGTTCGCTCCATAAACACACCGAGTACTGTTCCCAACACGAGGCGCAAAAGATCGAACTTCCAGAACCGGGAACTATGTTGAGTTTTAAAAATTATTATAGAAAGATGAGAGTCCCCTTCATAATCTACGCAGATTTTGAAAGCTTCATTAAACCTATAGACACTTGTCAGCCAAATCCTAACACGTCCTATACTAACAAATACCAAAAACACGTTCCGAGTTCATTCTGTTATTATATAAAATGTTTCGACGATGACCTATATTCGCAAGACCCCGTAATGTTTACAGCGGAAAACGAAGACGATGATGTAGCTCAAATATTTATAGACACTCTTATAGAGAATATAAAAGATATTTACAAACGATTTAAATTTCCTAAACGAATGATATTCAAGCAGAAAGACAAGGAACTATACGATTCAGCCACCGTTTGCCACATTTGCGAAGGTGAATTAGGGACAGATCGAGTTAGAGATCACTGCCATCTTACAGGTAAATTCAGAGGGGCGGCCCATAACAATTGTAATTTAAGCTATAAGGTCCCCAAGTTTTTCCCAGTACTCTTCCATAATTTATCTTGTTATGATGCACATTTATTCGTAAGGAAATTACGAGGTGATGATAATGAAAGGATTAATTGCATACCTTGTAATGAAGAAAAATATATCTCGTTTAGCAGAGAGGTCGCAGTCGATAAGTTTGTAAACAAGGAAGGAAAAGAGATAACAGTAAAACGTGAATTACGTTTTCTAGATAGTTTTAGATTCATGCCCTCGAGTCTCGACGCGCTATCTAAAAACCTTAGTAAAGAGCAGTGTAAGAATGTAGGTGAATTTTATAAAGGTAGGCAGCTCGATCTATTACTCAAAAAAGGAGTCTACCCTTACGATTATGTCTATGGCGTTGAAAGATTAAACGAAACCGAATTGCCTCCCAAATCCGCATTCTATTCTAAACTAATCGACTCGGATATCAGCGATGAAGATTACGATCACGCACGGGTGGTATGGAATGAATTTGGATGTAAAACATTGCGAGAATACCACGATTTATATAATCTGTCTGATGTTCTCCTGCTCGCTGATGTATTTGAGAATTTTAGAGACGTATGCAGTGATAACTATGACCTAGACCCCGCCTGGTATTATACTTCACCGGGTCTCGCTTGGGATGCCGCTTTAAAGTTGACTGAAGTACAGTTGGAATTATTAAGCGACTACGATATGATACTAATGGTTAAACACGGGATAAGAGGAGGCGTTAGCACAATTTCGCATCGTTATGGGCAGGCTAATAATAAGTACATGCCCTCGTTCGACGCAAGCAAGCCTTAAAATCTACCAACTCACGGCTTTGAGTGGATGAGTGATGACGAGCTAAACGATTGGAGGACGACGTCTTGTATTTTAGAAGTGGACTTGCAATATTCGAGAGCTTTGCACGATCTTCATAACGATTACCCGCTCGCTCCAGAGAGTGTTACACCCGAATCTTCAACCGTGCCTAAACTTATTCCAAACTTAAACGATAAAGTAAAGTATATAGTTCATTACGAAAATCTAAAGCTGTACGAAAGTTTAGGATTGAGGATAACTAAAATTCATCGCGGAATTAAGTTCGAAGAAAGTGCCTGGCTGAAAAAATATATCGATCTAAATACCAGCTTGAGGACTAAAGCAACTAACGATTTCGAGAAAGACTTTTTTAAGTTAATGAACAATAACAAGCCTATATATCTCGGTATGTGTATTTTAGATTTAATGTATCGCCACATCGTTTGGGGGTCAAAATTAGTCCCCAGGGGTATATTTTCAATCGATGTAACTTTCTAAAATGTGGGCTACCAAAAAGTTTCCTTTGGTGACTTTTCCTATAAATACCTCCTTGTCAAAATGGTATGAGTGACGTCATACGATGCTGAAAAGTTCTGACGCTGTGACGTCATGTTTGGTGAGGTCTTAGAGTGAAATTCATGTTCATATCATTAGTGTCCATACAATGAGGTGTATCTCTGCTTCTACGCAAGGTATCTTGAAGATTATTTTTTGTGTCTAATGTTTTAGGGGTCAGAATTCACTCCTTGCTACTGACAAATGCGTGACCTTGACGGAAGACCTTGAAATTCAAGGTCACATGATGTTTTGACATGACCATACCTATCTCTGCTATTATACCTGTTAGAATTCAACGATATCATTAGTGTCCATACAATGAGGTGTATCTCTGCTTCTGCGCAAGGTATCTTGAAGATTATTTTTTTGTGTCTAATGTTTTAGGGGTCAGGGAATTCACCCTTGACGGAAGACCTTGAAATTCAAGGTCACATGATTTTTTATATGACCATACCTATCTCTGCTATTATACCTGTTAGAACAACGAAGTTTTTGGTTCCTATGGTTATTTGGTACAAGGAACTCAACAAAATATAAACAAAACACAACTGGAATATGTTATATCTTATGTTACATCGTTTCACTTCTCATAATTTGTTTTATGACTTGTTGCCAGTGTATCTAACTACATTCAGTACAGGTAAATGATTGTGTGGAATGGTTACCACAAACAAATTGACCACACGTGCTGCATCTGTGCTTCGTCTTGGTGTCATTCTTTCGATCGCACATGTGACATCGTCCTCTCTGAGGATGAGTGATGACTGTGTCGTTCTGTGTTGTCGTAGGAACAGGCAGATTCACGTATTCCAAAGCCCGCTTTATCGATTTTCTGCCGCTTACGCAGGGCGTGCTTCTTCTGCTGTCGATCCATGGAAGACACATACTTTTCCCCATTTCCAATATGAATGCTCTCCTTCTGTCCTTCTGATTAGTGTTTGCAGAATCCACCCATTCAGGATGTTGATGAAACCAAATCACGAATGCGTTATGTGCAGCTATATCCAGAAGGGTGAAGAAAAGTGTCAAGGGCCATCGTCTGGTAGAACGTTTCACTGTATAATGTCTGCACATTTTGTCCAAAAATGTCAACTGCACCCTTTTTAGGGTTGGCTAATTTTGTAAGGGTTTTAAAGGATTGGGACCTTTCTGGTTTTTCTTGTTTTGGGGAACCCCTTTCCCCGG
>JACEVL010002885.1:0-15839 GCA_020284085.1 Aporrectodea caliginosa
CGGGGTGGCCGATTAATTTTCGAAAGTATACTTAGGCCTAATTTAGTAATTTTATTGAATTCACAATAGACCATTTTCAAATCGCTTATTCATTCTCTCTGAGTAGGCTTCTTGAAGAGGCGCTATATAAATTTCCGGAATGTATGAATGAATTCATTCAATCAAGTGTTTATATAGAACCTTTTCAAGGAAACTACTCAAGCTACTACTTAGCAACCATACGCTGCCTCTCTCCCTCTACTCTTTAGGCTACGTGTTTCCATTCTTTCTGGATCTGTTCCTAAATCTCTATCTCTCCTCAAAACCTATTTCTTCTATCATAGGGGTAGGCCTACTCGCACTGGGAGCGCTACAGAATGTTCTCTGCTGTGAGTGGCGCTATATAAGTTACTAATCATATTACATTAAGCTTATATTACATTAGTGACTGTGAACCAGGGGTGGACTGGGCCGCCGGGACACCGGGAAGATTCCCGGTGGGCCGCCAGGACCGGTGATATAATAATTTAATCAATTTAGTACAGATGATACAGGTTTTTTTACAAAAAATTGCGGCATCGGTTAACCGGTTTTTAGTTTCGGTTAACCGGTTTGTAAATTAACTGAAAAAGAGCAATGCATACTTACTTACCTACAGTGCTCCGTACAGCCAGCGGCCGCCATGTTAGATAAGAATTTACATCTTCCATTCTACTTCCGGCGTCTTCCACTGAGTTTGTTTTGATAAAATTTCTTTTAAATTTGTTAGTTAGTAATAAGTAATATTAATTAAATAAGATATGTTACGGTTATGAGTGATATAAATCCGAAACGTAAATGTAAAGGTGGTGCGGAGAAAGTAAGAGATAAGAAACTAAAGATTCTTGGTAAAGATGGAGCTAAATGCCGAAATCTAGTCGATTTATTTAAAACCTTCTCCAAATGTTCGATGATTCAGTAGAGGACAGCGTCAGTGAAAGTGAAGATTCGCCACATGAACACTGGGACGACCAAGTTGTGGATAAAAGTGAGGAACTTCGAAAATGCAAATTTTGCAAAAAATGTCCTGTTTGCTGCTTTTCTGTACTACATAAATACAGTTTCTATGGGCAAGCATACAAGCATCTCTTTAGTGCATATAAACTTTTATTGACTCTGTCGTCTACCCAAGTAGCTTGTGAGAGATCTTTCTCTAAATTGAAATACATTAAGAATCGCTTGCGAAGCTCATTGTCATCTACACACCTTGAAGCTTTTATGCTTATGTCAACAGAAACCGATGTTTTAAGTGAACTGAATAATGACACAATTATAGATCATGTAGCCGAAATGGCACCCGGCTTAAAGAAGTTGCTAATACTATAAACAGCAATAATACCATCACAGTGAGTCCGAATAAATTGATTTATAACTTGAGTTGACGCATTCTTAATATTTTATATATAATTATAAATTATATATGCGATTTATCGTTTTTTGTTATTGCATAATGTAATTTGTAAAGTGACCCATGACTTTGGAGGTCACTGGCCCTCGGGTATGCATGAAAAAATGCACAAAGAAAATAAAAGTCATGAAGTTAGGGCCGCTTTTTGTTTTTTTCCCGGGCCGCTTGAACTCCCCAGTCCACCCCTGCTGTGAACCGAACATCTAAATATCTTCGAAATACGATTGACTTTTGGTGCGCCATCATTTGATTCCTTGTGCGATAGAAGTTAATAATAGAATGATATTTAACGGAGGACAAAGGTAAAATAAATTTTACCTGGAAGCTTTCCAGTGGTCCGTAGGCAAGGCTGAGAAGCGCTAGTGACGATCTTTTCCTGGCTGTGTTGGACTGGGCGGACCTCGCCTTCCGTACGATCCCAACGCCATCCGCCATGATCTTCTCCAGGTCGCTGCTCTCACCTCCCGTCACCAGGGCGCGTATTAGCGCCAGAGCTTTCCCGTTCAGAAAAGCCTGTTGTTTAAAAACAACTTCGTCAGTGTATAATAATTATAGGCGAGAGACAGAGAGAGAGAGGATTGGCCAACTGCCCTACGCCGAGGCTAAGAAAATGAAGTAGCTAACACTTTATGCCCGTGGCTGCCTCTAAGCATAGCTTAAGGATAAGGAACTGCTTTTTTAATAAAGAAAAGAAAGGTAGGAACATTAAAAATAACGACGTACTGTAAAATCACAAATACTCAGGAAATTGTCACGAACAAATTTGATGATGATGATGATGATGATGATGATGATGATGATGATGATGATGATGACAAGACAATTTGCAAATCGTCGTATTATAGTCATGTGACTGTTTAAAAGGATAGGTGTTGATGTCCTGCTACTCACGGCTGATACGACTGAATCGAGAACGCTGGCCAGTAGAACCCGACCGCAAACGTAGGGCGTCGTCTGGAAGAGAGGCAACGAAGGGTCATCGTCATCATCGTCATCAATGTACGGAACACTTGCGTCCAACTCTGATACAGAAAAAAACTATGTAAATGTAAATGCTTTTATATAGCTCCCGTATTATAGGAACTCGAACCTGCACAGAGTTCTATGAATTGATCGGGTGAGCTCCTTCACTATCGCTGCCCGTTTGAATGAGTGCTACGCCATTTTAGGCGCACGTTTACGGACCGTGTTTAATAGCCCTGAGATTCAAATCGCTTCGTCAGCCACCATTGGCATATACAGTAGTAGAACACATCCCGCATTCGACCAAATTGTGCAATGTGTATACAGATTACATCATATATAATATATTTATGACATATTATATTATATATAACTTATAAATAATAACTATGTAGCCTATATATATATATATATATATATATATATATATATATATATATATATATATATATATATACAGTGGTTAAAGTGGTTTGGGTGAGCAGTGGGAACTCCAACTTTTGAGTTCAACGCAACGAATCGATTATAACATTTCAGAAACCAATAGCATTAATATATTAATTATATATATATATATATAATTATATTATAATATATATATATATATATAACTTAATAAGTAATGTTATATATATATATATATATATATATATAACTTAATAAGTAATGGTATTAAATTTTAAGCAGCTACAAAATTCTACTAGAAAAAAAGCAGAGGCATTTCAATTCAGTCTATGATGGGCATTACACATGAAAAAACTTGCATGCTGGCCCTCAATGTAACTACCAGAATAAATGCAATAATTTCACAAAGCAAAACTAATGCCTTAACTCAATAACTGAATAGTTGCAGTCACAAAAATGCAGTCACAACATTCTAAGAAAAATTACAAAGGACTTCTGATACAGTAAGTGATGTGCAATAAACAAGAAACATTGCAGGTTATCCTTCTGAATGTAAATTTTAAAGATCCACAGACACAAGCTAGTATACCAAAACCTAATAATGTTATCTTTTTATATCATGCAGTCAGATAAATTTAGAAAGAAAACTGAAAGAAATTTGATTCAGTCAATGAATCAATGATCAACAACAAACTGTTTGTCTTGTCAGGAGGTGATGAGCAACAGGAAGAGTGATATCAGCTTTATGTAATGCAAAGGACACATCAGCTAACTCTTACAGGGCATCATACATGAGTCTTGAGTCCTAATTTTTTTTAAAGAAATCAGGCTTTAGTCAGTTTCTTGACCATTCTGAAAAATTTGGTTGCTCTGAATCAGGTGATATAACATGACTGAACAAATAGAAATACAACGTAATTATAATATCATGAATGCCAAGCCATCATGAATCATGATCACCCTGACTATTAAAGCGAAATAAATCAAAATATTATAATGCAAGCCTGTGCACAGGGCATAACATATATTGTTCTACAAACCTATACAAATTAGATTTAGATATGCAGACAAATAAAAAAATATTATAACAAAAGAACAAAAATTACAAATAATATTAAAACTAAATACAGGCAGCCGATACAAAAGGGTTTTCAGAGCAGGCTACAATCAATTAGTTACATAAAATTCATGGGTATTTTAAAAACAAGGCTCCACTGTGAGGAAGAATTGAAGAGCCTCGTCCCTGGGTAAGTTTGTGGTTGACCCCCCTAAAACCTAGAGTCTTAAACTTTTGACAGATTTGAATATTAAGCACCATCCACCAAGTTTTTATCAAATCCGAAATCGCACACATTCTAAGTTACAAAATCTAAACCGCTAATGTAAAAGCTAGAGCATGTTACTCCCGTAGGCCTACCCTTAGACCGCTCCCGCTACGTTCATGCGTGCTTCTGTTGTAATGTTGTTCGCATACTAATTAGATCTGTCGCGCAATCTTACTGGGTCCTAGATAGCCGTTGATGTTTTGTTGTTTATTTGAATTAATATTGCTCATGCTTGTTCACCAGAGTGCTGTTTGGCAGCTGGTTATATTAAAGAATATACTTACTTACTTACTGTTCAGTGGTCATGAACCGTGGTTGGACCGTTGGACCCTGTGACGTTGCTGCTGAGATTTTGTACAGCTAAAGTAATTTTGTAGGCTACTCACGTTTTCAAGTTGTGGGCATGAATCTCAGCCCGCAGTGCCACTCCAAAATTTTGATTTTGGAGGCTGGTTCATTGCACAGGATGGTCGTCATTGCTTGCCTTTCTTGGCAATAAATACCTTTTCATTCTTATTGAACTTTAAAATTGGTAATTATCTGCCGTCTACGGTCTTAGTCCCTCACCTATTCAACACCTAAATTTCAATCTATTGAATCTATTCATATCTGGTTGTTCACACGTGGAGAACCAAGCCCAAAAGAAAGAGATTAACACGCGACGCGCAAACGACGGTTCTAGCACCACCAGCCATGTGCACCCGCTACTAGCCTGGCACAGTAGCGGGCGCCTGGTGGGGCTAGAACCGTTGCGGCCTGGTGGGGCTAGAAACGGTGGGGCCGCACAGAAATTTCAACCAATGACTTCCGATTTAATTCGGTCGTTAATCAAGTCCTGCGAGGGATGCAAATGAAGGGTAGATGCAGGGCCGAGAAGTTGGCACCGGTCGTCCCTGGGGGCCAGCCAACGGCGGGCTGGCTAACCAGTGGGGTTGACGAGGAATGTGATTGACCAGTGGGGAGAGCCAAAGTGTCACGCACATGTGACTTACCAGAGGTATGCCGTTGGCAAGAGGGGCCTAAACAAGCGGACTGTGGACACACTACGCTGGAATAGTTATTTATAGAAGCAATGAGAACTCTGACTCAGACCTGGTGTCGTTACCGAGCGCCGCGAGCGGACGTTCCGAAGAAGAATTTTACTGGAACGCATGCGTTCCCAGGGTTCCATTGCATTGTGAGCAGTGGGAACGCAAGCAAAGAATTTCGAGAGCAGTGGGAACGGCGTTCCCACGCGTTCCCACCCACTTTAACCCCTGTATATATATATATATATATGGTTACATTACATACCCAGCTGAGCCAACATTGGGAAGTCGCAGCCGATGGCAATCTGCTTTCGGAAGGTGTCTGGATTCGTCAACACTGTAAGAGAACACTGTAAAATACAGTTGTGGCATTTAAGAACAGATAGGATAATTATACATAGGTCAAACCCTTACGACTGATGCTAGGCAGTCCTTCAAGATTCGGTTGCATCAGATTCCACTGCTGCGGGTGAGCGAACAATTCCTGTCTTTCAGTAACTTACATGTACTATTACCAACATCGGGTATTATATATCATAAGAACGCGAGATTTTGCTTAGCGATAATAACAAACCTATTTACTTTCTGATTTATTTACTTAATAGCAATTGTCAACTCCAGATTTCTTAAGCGTTACTTGAAGGGCTCCAGCTTATTCACGAGCGAAAGAGAGGCTGAGAGAGGAGCTGGTAAAGCGAGTTGAACTCTAGTACTCTACCCATATAGGCTACTGTTTCTCTTAGGCTACTGTTGAAGGGGTAAGGCTTCAATTTGGAGGGAAGCGGTGAAAACTTACTTACTCAGTTACTCAGATGCTATGATAAGAAGCCAGTCTCTCCAAATATACTTCAAATTTTTTTAACCACCCAGCAGCCAGGTGGCGCTTCTTGACCTAATTACACAAAAAGGGCGGAGCTTCGCATGTCTTATTAATTAAATACGTGTGGTCTTTCAATACCTCCAATTGCGCCGACTTTCTCTTCCAGTTTCTGAAGGCTAAGGATGTTCATAGTCGTCAGAATGGTTCTCTTGTCGACCAACGTTCCGTCAATCAGGGACGCTCCCGTCACTGACGTCACGATGACCATCGCACACTTATGAATATTCAACAGCCGAAGGTCCGTGTGTACAGATCTAGTTCGCTGCAGACGGAAAATAGAAACCCAATGATATATCGTAAATTTCAATATGCCCAAATGCTTTAGTTTTAAATGATTGTATTTTATTAATTTTAAATAATGAACTAACTATTAAATAATTTTCTAAAATTCATGATTGTTCAAATGTAACAAATCTGATATGCATGATTTATCGCAAATTTCAAAGCGTATTTTTTTATTTCTAAACGCCTTAAATCTCTAAATGTATGTATACTTATATTAATTTTGCTTAATGCAACATAATTAGCCTAAGTGAATGCGTTTATTATGTAAACAAGTTGCGACATTTTCCTGACTCCCGATTATCGCCCCAAAGCTAGTCATACGACGTTGTATAAAGAGTTTCCAGTCCTGTGTATAATAGGTCTTTGTATACACGTATTCGTGTACACATGAAGTAGGTATGCATGCATCAAAAGCCTTAATATAGCGCCTCAAAAAGCGCTGCACCCATGATTTAAGAAACTTCGTTTAACAACAGTTTTGAAAATGTTTGCTGAACGCAGTTAAATGCAACAGGACTATAATTCCAGGAGCAAGGTCCAGCCCAGAAGCAGACTTTAACTTCATTCTATAATTCTGGACGGGAAGTCGTGGGAAATGGTACTGAGACACAGAATCCTATGGGCAGAGGGCTCTCATTAGACACCTTTAAAACGTTATTAACCTTTGTTATAATATAAGCTTAGAACGCAGTAGCTAATACGTTAAATCTCTTTCATTGAAATCTACTAGACACCTCTCAAATGTTTTTAATCGAGGCTATATAGGTGTAGGACACGCTATCCAATCGGTTTCTTCGAAAAGTCCATTACTGCACGTTCGTGCAACGTGCCAGTCCCAAACCTGATTGAAGGAGGGTGACGCTAATAATCTTTGTTATCACATAGTGTCGTTACACTGAAACTACTACTATTACTACCACCAGTGCGACCACTCTCCATTTTTATAAATCCCAAGCTCTTGGGATTTTGGCCAAAAGTGTACCAAAAAATCCCAAGTTACCGAAAAGGAACAAGTTTTGATGAAATATGAAACGCGTTTTAACTTTTAACATTCACAATTATTCACAAAAATGCCTAGTTCATGCCTAGTTCGCAAAGAAAAAACCGGAGCATAACATCGAATTAACAATGCTAATAAAAAGTCCGTCTGACTGAGCGAGTTTTTCTTATCTGATTCGCTGCCACTGTTGCAAAGTACGGTAAAAACTAGTCTGTAGACTTCTGCAAAACTGCCAAGATTTCTATGCAAAATCCCCAGATCCGAAGTGGGACCCCCAAAATCCCAAGATCTTGGGAAAAATCCCAAGCAGTGGTCGCACTGACTACCACCAATAATTATTGGTTGATTATCTATCATTGACTCCTTTAGGCATTGTATGCGATATCTATACAATACAATACAAATGAAAATTTATAGCGCGCTTTAACAAGACAAGTCTTGCACGAGAGCGCGTTTCGCTACATTCTTAGTCATAGTGCAGGTTAAACAGATAAGTTTTTAATTTTGTTTTAAACTGTGTGACAGATATGCACTGTCGAACTGAAGCTGGAAGACGGTTCCATTCTAAGGGTCCTGAGGTAGAGAAAGCACGGTTTCCAAACTTCCGGTTTGTGCGAAGTACGGTGAAATCCCCTCTCGTCGACGATCGGAGTCCTCTAGTATTGAAAAGTGAACATGGCGTGACCATGGATGCCATGTATGAGGGAGAGGTTCCAGAGTGAATGTGATACATGAGGAGGCAGATTTTGAAGGCGATACGGGCTCGGATGGGAAGCCAGTGAAGTTGTTGCAGTGTAGGCGTGATGTGATCTCTTGGACCAAGATCTTTTATTAGGCGAGCGGCGGTGTGTAATCTACTATTATCATGCACTATCTGCGACCTTTGTTGCCATAAGATGTCGTTAAACGGAATTCATAAAGGCAAGTAAGTTGTATTATACCAAATAAAAAGTAGGAACTGGATGAATTCGTAGTTTAACAACAGCTTATGACAACAAAGGCCGTTGCCGTCGACGGAAATTATTTAGGCATACTACAGCTCTAGAAACTGTTCAAAATAATTACACACCTTTTTTAAACATGATACTCAACCTATAAAGAAAAGTGACCCGTGCATAAAGAAAAGCGACGCGCCGCATTTTTTCGGCGGCGGGGCGGCGTGACGTCAACATCCGACCGAACGTATTTTTTAGTGTCTACGTTATATCGCATCAAGTTGCGTTATAATTGCTTACTATCAAAAAACATTTGCACGAATTTGTTGGGTAATTGATACAGACTTGGAAATAATGAAAGGATTATAAAATGAACTTTGGTGGTCTTTGTAATCGTCAATTGTGAGTACGTTATTTTTCCCGCGTCTTTGGCGGGAAACTTACACGAAGAAATCTAAACTGTCTGCAATAATAATCTGAAAATAATTCGAAATGGGAAAAAATAAAAATACACGAAAGCGACCACTTAACACCTCTTCTAGTTCATCAAACATGGGAGATCTTTCGATGGACAAGAGCGTCGCCGAGGAAAAGTCGGGCGTGAAAGACAGATCAGACACACTACATGAAAATCCAAAAATACAGACAACAGCATGTGGGGTTGTTTCTCGGCGAACTGCCTCTGATTCAGATGTGGATGCTTCAAATTCAACCTTTAACTCGTCTTCGGGCAATCTCTGCGCTTCTGTTGCCACAGATGGAAAGAACTTTGAATCGTACTTTGAATCATTAGCACGAAGAAGATCCTTGTCACTGGACAGTCGGCCTGAGCAGATGACGAATGGACTAACCAATCCGATACTTACGAAAACAATAACTTTGAATGAAAAGGACTTTCTGAAGGTGGTATCTCCTCGGATACTCGAGAATCAGCGACGTGGGAGTGATTGTAAAGAAGGTAATCTTCGTCAACATCTTACACACCCAAAGAAAAAGATTAAAACAAATATATTTAACAGTCCAATATTTGATAAGAGTCCAGTCTTTGATAGCATTCAATCGCCTGTTGCTAATGAAGAATCTATAACATGTGTAGGCCTAAATGCTACTGAGAAATGTGTTGATCAGGTGTGTGATAATCAGAAAAATGTAAAGAAATCTGTAACAAGTCATGAAGACTTGAATTTTCAGAAGTTAAGTAAAATGAAAATGACTGCCATATGTAATGCAAATGAAGAATCTCTTACATGTGTAAATGTTAATGAGAAATTTGTTGATCAGATATGCGTTGATCAGGCATCTTCTAATCAGACAAATTTAAAGGAATCTGTTACAAGTTCAAAAGACTTGAATTTTAAGATTTTAAATGAAATGAAACTGAATGCAATGTCAAATGTAAATGTGATAAGACAAGGTGAGGTCATTGCCATTGACAAATCGAAATCGATACCCAATGGAGTTATAAATGAAAAGAAGAAAACATTAACTAAGCAAGTAATTGAACATAAAGCCAACAGTCAATCCCGCCCTCCTCTGACTGAAGAACAACAGAGGCGACTAAGGGAAGTTCAGTCAAGAACTGTCTTTATTGATGGGCATAAAGATGAACTCCGTAAATATTTCAAGCACATGCCCCGCAAGCTTAACAAAGAAATAATTGAGAAAACTAGGGGTGAGGTAGACAAAGTTTTTATCACCCAACAGGGTGTACTTAAAATTATTGCTAAAGACGAGGCTCAGAGGAATCAACTTCTTAAAATACAGTCACTAAATGATAAACCTGTGAGGACTAGCATTCCTTTTTCATTAACATTCACACCTCAGTCTAACAGCAAACCACCTCCTGTTAGAAAGCAGGAAACAGTGTACTTTGTTAAAGGGGTAGTGTTTGGTTTGCTTGAAAATGAAGAGAATTTAAATGAAATTGCATTAGAAGTAGGAGCCCATCACATTAATAGAATAGGTAATCCTGAATTTAGCAAAGCAACGCTCATAGCTTATCCCAAAGAAACTGTTCTACCAGAATTCTTGGAAGTAAATGGAAGAAAGTATAGGGTTCATCCTTATGTGCCTAAACCTATGAGGTGTGACAGATGTCAAATTTATGGTCATGGAACGGGTTCCTGTACTCGGGAAGTTGTGTGCAGCAGGTGTGCTGGTAATCATTCTTTTACTGAATGTCCTGATAAAACTAAATTAAGATGTGCTAATTGTGGAGAGGCACACAGTGCTGCATATAGAGGCTGTGCAGTCTATATCAAAATGCAAGCTGCACTCAGAATCAGAGCTGAGCAAAATATCAAATTTGCTGATGCTATGATAAAAGTTGACGAGATCCAGAGTGAAAATGTCAATGCTAATGTTCCTATACCAAATAGTGTCACATATGCATCAAAAGTTAAAACTGGAATAGAAAATAAAACAGAAGTTATTCTTTCCACAATTGAAGCACAAACACCAATTGATGTGCAAATTACTTCTAATGGGGAAACTTCTCCAGATGATTTAACCAAAAGATTTTTGTCATTCAATGACAAAGATTATCAGGCAATAACCATTTCAAAATCAGTAAATGATACAGAAGATGATGATCCAATTACAAAAATGAAAAAGTCCTTCGTTCTTGGCGTTTTGGCAACTATTGATAGGGCTAAATCTAGAAAACATGCTCAATTTATAATTTGCCAGGCGGCATCTGAAATCCTTTTTTCCAAGGAAATAGAATTTAGATACAAAGACTGGTAAAAAAACAAATAAATTTAAAAAAAACAGTAGATTCTTATTTTTTTTCCATTATGGCATTGACCATTCTTCAGTGGAATGCACGTGGTTTGCGTGGTAATAAAGATCAACTTAAAAATTATATCTTAAAAACGTGCATTCCACCGGATGTGATATGTGTGGAGGAGACCTTTTTAAAAGATAAAATTCAGTCACCAAAATTGGATGGTTACAATATTATACGTAAGGATTGCTTAAGTAATGAAAGGGGAGGTTTGGCTATTTACATAAAAGTGGGGCTAAATTTTAATGTATTAGATGTTGTAGAAATTCCAAACATTGAAATTCAAGGTATTGAAATTAATACTTTAAATGGCCATTTAAAGATTTTTAATTCATATATCACACCTTCATTTAAATTTAAAAAAGAGGATATTCAAAGAATTTTTCCACATAAAAGATCAATTCTTGTTGGAGATCTGAATGCTCATAATAAACTATGGGGTTGTTCTGAAACAAATTTTAGAGGCAGAATTATAGAAGAAATATTAATTGAAAATAATTTAGTAGTACTTAATACAGGTCAAGCTACTCATATTACCTCAAACCAATCAAATGCCCATTCTGTTATAGATTTAAGCATAAGTTCACAAGATATTGCTCTAAATGCTAGGCATAATGTCATTAACAGCAACATGGGGTCTGATCATTATGCTACTGTTACTACTGTCAATGAAGAAGTCATACTAGAATATAACTTAAGCATGCATATCTGGAAATTAAAAAAGGCAGATTGGAAAAAGTATAAGGAAATAAGTAAATTTTCATTAACAGAAGATATTTTGGTTGATAAAAATTGCGATGATACTTTCAATAATTTGGTAGATTGCATTACATCTATAGCGAACCAATCAATACCTAGTAATAATCTTAATAATAGAAAAAATAAAAATAAGAAATTTAAACCTTTACCTTATTGGAATGATAAGTGTAATGAAGCCATTTATAAGAGAAATCAGTATAGGAATAAAATGATTAAAACAAGAGAATTGACTGATTATTTAGAATATAAAAAGCAAGAGGCCGTTGTTAAACAGACCCTGAAAACAGAAGCAAAAACTTGTTGGCAAGCATATTGCTCTGAGCTAACAGATCAGACAAAATTGGGTTCTGTCTGGAGTTGGGCAAGAAGAATGAATGGCATTGCAACCTATAGTTCTATTCCTACTTTGACTTATAATGGATTAGTAGCAGAAACAAACTTAGAAAAAGCAAATATTTTAGCTAAAACTTATGAGAATACTAGTAATACCCAGAATTACAATGATAAATTTGTGAATTATATAAAAGATAATAATTTGCAAAATAACCCTCGTAAGAATGAAAGTATTAATGATCATGAAATGGAAATCTTAAATGAGAAGTTTGATATTAGTGAATTGAAACAAGCTATTAGATCAGCTAAAAATAATAAGTCACCAGGTGACGACAAAATACCTTATGAATTATTGAAACATCTTCATAAGAATGCTCTTAAAATTCTATTATTATTTTATAATGAAATCTGGGAAGAAGGGAAATTGCCTACTGATTGGCATCATGCTATTATTCTACCATTATTAAAACCTAATAAAGAAGCCTCAAATCCAGAATCTTATAGACCAATATCACTTACCTCTACCTTATGCAAGGTAATGGAATCAATGGTTAATAAACGTCTTCAATGGTTTTTGGAAAAAAATAATATAATTTCAAAAAATCAATCTGGCTTTCGAAAATATAAAAGTACAATGGATCAAATTCTTAAACTTCAGGATACTATTCTTAAAAAACTTAAAAACAAAGAACATGTTCTAGCCATTTTCATTGATTTTGAAAGAGCTTATGATATGTTGCATGTCCCTACCCTTTTAAAGAAATTTCAGAAATTGGGAATAGTCGGTAATACATTTAACTGGGTTGAAAGCTTTCTGTCTAATAGAACGTTTCAGGTCAAGGTAGGGGCAGAACTTTCTGATAAATTTATACAACAGAATGGTACTCCGCAAGGTTCAATAATTTCTCCTATTTTATTCCTAATAATGATAAATGACATTCCCACAGGTGTGGATGGTGTAGAAATGTCCCTTTTTGCTGATGATAGTGCTATTTACTTAGGACATAGAAATATTAAAATCTTAGAAAATAAAATTCAATTATCGATCAATTTAATACAAAATTGGTGTAATGAGAATGGTTTCAAAATATCTATTAATAAAACGACTGGAGTCCTCTTTTCCAAAAGAAATAATTTATCAAAGATTACTATAAAGATTGATCAAAAACAAATTAAAATAGAAAATAAAGCAAAATATTTGGGTGTAATTTTTGATAGTAAAATGAGTTGGAAGCCACACATTGATTATATTGTTGAAAAATGTAAAAAGAGGTTAAACCTTTTAAGAGCAATAAGTGGCTATGGTTGGGGAGCTTGTAAAAAAACACTCCTCACCATATATAGAGCACTAATCAGGTCTATTTTTGATTATGGTGATGTTGCATATTCTTCAGCCTGCAAGTCTTATTTGGATAAACTCTCATGTATTCAAACTGAGGCTCTTAGATTATGTTGTGGAGTTCCAAAGGGTACTGCAGCATCAGCACTTCACAATGAATGTGGAGAATTACCACTTCATTTAAGGCGACTCCAAAATTCACTAAAATTTGGAGCTAAAATTTTGGGTAGTAAATTTCACCCCCTTACTAGAGTAATGGAAAACCACTGGACAAATGTTTTTAGGACATCTGATAGTAGGGAACATTCAATCTATACTCGTACCACTGACTTTTTTTCTTCACTTAATACATCATTTATTGGCCCATCTTTCCCTTCTACTCCTCCTTGGTGTAACAAGGAAATAGAAGTTGATTTAACTCTGAAGAAATATATTAATAAGAAAACTGATAATCCTGAATTTCTAAAACAGTATGCCTTAGAATTAATTTCTAAATATGACTCTTATATACATATCTATACTGATGGGTCAAAAGTAGATGACCTTGTTGCTGCTGCATTCACAGTACCGAGTTTAAATGTCGATAAGAAATATAGATTGTGTAATAAGTCAACTATATATGCAGCCGAGTTGACTGCAATTATTGAAACTGTTCTATGGATATTAAACAGTGAATGTTATAATAACTGTAAGTTTGCGATTTTCTCTGATTCATTGAGTGTTCTTACATCAATAAAGAGGTCTTACTGTCAATCTAGACCTATTTTATTAAACGATTTACTATATCACATTAGCAAATTAAATTCTAACCAAATAAGATTCATTTGGATCCCAAGTCACATTGATGTGGCAGGCAATGATAGAGCAGATACCTTGGCTAAAGAGGCTCTTAAAATTGATCACATAAATTCTATTAATTATCTTGAACTTCAGGAAATTTATACTTTAATAAAACTTTATATAATAAATAAATGGCAAATAGAATATAGTAATGATAGTAGAGGTCATTTTTATAAATCTATGTGTCCAACTGTTAGTACAGATATTAAATATTTAGAACCTTATAGACATAAGGAAGTTCAAATTTCTAGACTACGTCTAGGAGTAGCCAATACTAATCAAAGGCTGTTCATTATAAAAAGGCATGATGATGGTCTATGTGATACTTGTAAGATCAGGGAGACAATCCATCACCTCTTACTTGATTGTAAAAAAGAAGATATTTCAGAGGTATTAAGAAATAAATGTCAATTATATAAACACGAAGTTTCCGTTAAAACTCTTTTGACGGTAAATTTATTTCAGAATGAAGTGTATAGGTTGGTTAAGATAATTAATAAAGGTAAAATTTTGTAAATGGATGTTTTAGTGTGTGTGTGTTTTTTTTTTAATGCAAATGGTTTTATATCTTATTCAAATCTGTAAATATTTAATTACTCTTTTACTGGTACATTGTTATTATGCAATTACATGTATGTACTGTGTTGCAGTGTTGGTTGCAATGCTGGTTACCATATTATCATTATTCAACTTTGGTTTTTCAATAATACATATTACATATGGTGTGGTTTGGTTATTGTATCACAGTAGATATTATGTTGCATGGTACTGCGGTACTGAGTTGCAGTGCGGGTTATTGAGATATTCATAAAGAACTTCTTATCAACTGTTGATTTTTGAATATGTTGTGTCAAAATAACAAGAACTGATGTGAGAACATTTTAAATATTACCTATTGGTAAATGAATTTCTGTTATTACCATATTATTGTTATTCAACTTTGGTTCTTCAATATGGGATGTGGTTTGGTTTGGTTGCTGTGTTGCGGTGGCTACTATGTTGCATGATACTTAGTAATGTGTTATAATAAGAGATCTGTGATTATAATTTTAATCGATTGAAATTATACTTTAAACAATTATAATACATGTATGCTATGTTATTGAATGAACTTGTATTACATGTATAGTATGTTAGATACATGAACAGTTTAAAAGAGTACTTAGTAATTTTTTTTTTATATGGATCAATTGCTGCATAGTTACATAACATAGTTGAATTTGCATGGAATCTTTTGTCAGAATATAGAAATCATAGACAGAATGAGATGAACAGTTACTACCCTATGTTACAAAAATATTGAATATTAGTGAAATTGTAAAGCTCTGTTTGACACATTTGATGGCGTCATTCGGACGCTATAAGTTTCTTGTAAACATTTAATTGTATATTTCCTGCACAAGTAGATTCCGGTGTTTAATACCATCGCCACGATCATAAAATTGCCGTGAGAATGCCCTTTTTGGTTTTTTTAAAGTTTTTAAAACCGATTTTTAACTTCCAATAAAAAACCCGGGGGTTTTTAGGCCCCCTTTT
>JACEVL010002886.1:0-15877 GCA_020284085.1 Aporrectodea caliginosa
TGAATCCATTGCTGTATTACAAGATATGATATGTGAAACCAAACACGAAATCCATGGTAGCCGATGTCACAAAAAACCTTGGTAGCCTGAGGGTTAAGAGACCGCTCTTCTCTTCTTCATCAAATGCCGTGTGGTCACAGATGGCATTGGTTTGGTGAGTTGCTTTTAAAAAACAATGTGTCATAAGAAGGCTTTTTAGTGTCGCCTTCCTGTTTTCTCTAAGCTTGGGACTGGCACTACTACATTCAGAATGGAGACAGAATTACCGATGTGAAGAAATATAAATTATATTGACTGAGAACAGCATTTTAAAGGTGTCCACGCAGAGTTTAGTATTGCAATTATTATAGAAGTCAAGGATTCCGTGGATTCCAGAGTCAACATGGCCTTGTATTACTGTGGGCGTCACAGCCTCACGTTTTATTTATACTCTAAAGATAAAACTATAAAAAGGTGTGTAAGGATCTGTTGTGGTTGCCTAGTGTTTAGCCATAGTAAGCAAGTATATTCTTTATTGAACCAGTTGCAATTCGCACTCTGGTGTACATACATCATAAATTATATAATAAACAATCAATAGTTAATAAGAATAAAATAATAATAGTTAACAACAGTTTAACTATATCATGTTGTAACAAAGTCTGATAACGTCGAGCAGAAATTGTTTTGAACAGTTATCACAGTTCGCATTGTATTGTATTGTATTTAAGCATTTGTAAAGCGCCTCTAGTAGGGTGAACCGTTCCGAAGCGCTATCGTATGGAATAATGAAGCCTTGATTTTGTATTTATCTGCCGAATGCTTGAAAATGGTGATAATTATGAGCGTAATGGGTCCATAGTGTAGTGGTAACATCACTGGCGCGAACAGCAGTAGGTAGCGGGATCGCTTCCCGCACGGGCCGTACCCTCACAAAGGTCCACTCAACCTATCATTTTCGAGATGGCGCATTGGTAAAATGAGATGTAGGACGTGATGGGCGCCTTGCATGGCTGCCGAATACAGTTAAATTCGACTCCTGTGATAACTTGTGATCATCCGTTCATACTGAATTGTAATCATCCTGCGTATTTGTCAGTTTGAATTAATAAAGAATATATTATTATAAGACAAACAATTCAGTTTAAGAATCTGCACTTTACATGTTACGAATTTTAGTAAGTTAGTCGCTGTTCAAAGACGCCGTGTCATCATTACAAAGACGATTGACGTCGCCCTCCTCCTTTTGGACTGGCACTACACTATAATGGCAGTGGCGGACTTGTGCTATTACGGGGTTTAATATTATTATCCAGTGTTTAAGCGCATCTTAGAACGCCAAGGTCTTTGGTGTCAACCTTACGCCACTTACGTCAAGTGTGCAAATGAGTATTGGTCAGCGTATACCTGGCTACAGTGTTTAACGCAGCTCTGTCATATTAAGAAAGTTACTTATTGGCGCTCCTCTTCTATCATTTGGACACCTTTAAATCGTTTCTTTCAGACACTATATTAATGTGTTTGAAAGAAAATACAAGCATTATATTAAAAACTATATTTTATTTGTAATGTTGTTCAATCTCTAACTCCTGCGATACGTTGGTTAGTTACAGTCAAACAAAGCTGTGTAATAATAAAGTTAACTAACGTCGCCCAAGTCCGAATTAAGGGGGTGCTGCACCCGAGCCCGCAGATTTGAGGGGTCCGCATTTTTATAAATATGTGCTTGGTGGACCGGTGGTCGTCAAAGGGACGCCTTTCGAAGGTAATCACAACACCCTGGCCCGCATTAGCCTTTATGCGGCTCCGGCGTCTCCCTGCTGGAAAGTTCATACAATTAAATTAAATCGAGAAATTTATACAGTCCGAAAAACGCCATTGAAAGTTGTCAAAACAGATCTTCGCAGCCTCTAATATTCATTGTTTAACAACACCAAGAATACCACTATCAATGTCAATGATACTTTAGATTCTCTTTCTAGTCTTAAAGGCGCAGCTGAGCTGCAGTGCCCCAAAGTATCTTTCTGACTATATGCGAAAGCCGTTATCTGCGACCTCATCTCGTTCCTTGCGCTCTGCTGATTGGTTTCATCTTTTTGTTCATAGGACTAGGACTGCCTTGGCTCAACGCCGGGCATTTGCTGTGGTTGGTCCCTCTACTTCGAATGACCTTCACCCCTCATTAAGGGCTAAACTAATGACTAGTTTTTCCTCTTTGGTCTCTTGTTCTTTAAAGACGTTTCTTTTCCCCGGGGGTTTTTGTGCTGAGAGCGCTCCTGAATAGTTATTCTGAGAGAGGCGCTATACAAATCCTTAGATACAATATTGTAAAAAGATGTATTTGATGCAATTGATCAACATTTTGCAGCAATTGCCGTATAAAATGCTTTAACTTTCTGAAATAGCTCCAGAGGGTTAATGGGGACTTTTAGTACGTTATTCTACTCATATTCCTAGACCTATCCTAAAAATTCAGGTTCTTATGAACTATTTCCAGCTTATAGCGCTCTATGATCCTATTCTCTTGTACTGTTATTAAAAATGTAACAATGAACAACCCACTGTTGATAATCTTATATAGTATCAATGGAAGCTGTTATTAAGGTGTCTAAGGAGATATAAAAAAAGTCACCTCTTTATTAGGATCTTGAGCAAGTCCTTTATGCGCACAGTTGCTCATTGCCATCGATGTTCTGTCGTATTGTCGTATGTGAACGTATGAACTTTGGAAATAGGGCAAAATCAAAGGCAGTTGTATTTAATTGTATTGTAGTCAATGTTTACAGCCAGGGCCAGTTCACGTCGACTTAACAGAAATCTACATTTTCTCAGTTGGGCGTAAAGCTAGCAAGAAAGAGAAACGTAATCAAATCCCATCTAATCCTACTTAATCTAATCTAATCTAATCTAATCTAATCTAATCTAATAAACCAGTCTTTTACAGTACTATCAGATCCGAGTTATACGGAGAACGCTGTCGCTAAGCGCTGCGGCTGTGCTAATACACTCCTTCGTCCTCACACGTCTTGACTACTGTAATGGGGTCCTCTTGGGCCTCCCTGAGTTCCGTCTTCATCAACTTCAGCTCGTTCAGATTGCAGTAGCTAGACTGCTGGCTGATCTACCAAGATACTCACACATATCTGACTACATGCGACGTGAGCTGCACTGGCTTCCAGTTGCTGATCGTGTGCAATTCAAAATTGCTACGCTGGTTTGGAAGGCTACGACTGGTACTGCTCCGGACTACATTGCTGAACTGTGCCTTCCAGTTGGCACTCAAACTGGTCGGCAGGCTCTCCGGTCTGCCTCGCGAAATGACTTGATGATACCTTCGTTTCGAACCACCACCTGTGCTCGTCGGGACTTCTCGATTGCGGCGCCACGGATCTGGAACGCTCTTCCGCCGTCTGTGCGTGCTGCACGCGGCTATATGGTTTTCTCCAAACTCTTAAAGACGCATTTTTTCAGCTGTTAGATGGCCACGTGTTGAGCGCTTCTGAGAGACTCTTAAGTGGCGCTTTATAAATGTTTTGTTACATTACATTACATTACACTATCAAAACTAACGATGTCCATAACACAGTGTTTTATAATGCTTAAATTTGGATAAGCCAGCCTATTCTACTGTAGTTGTTTCATTTTACCGACACTGAAAACAAAGATTATTAGTGTCGTCTTTCTCTATCCAGGGTTGGGATAAGAGAGGAGGTCGATGCTAATGTAATCCTACATCCCCTTAGACACCTTTATAATAGTATCTCTTGATGATATATAATTGCCAACAGCGTTTGACAATTTGGTGATTTGGCTCTGTGTCATAATAAGAAATCTGTGATTATAATTTTAATCTACTGAAACTATACTTTGAACAGTTATAACTTATAATACATGTATGCTTTGTTACTGAATGAACTTGTATTACATGTATAGTATGTTAGATACATGAACAGTATAAAAGAGTACTTTGTAAATTTTTTATATGGATAAATTGCTGTATAGTTACATAACATTGTTTAATTATGCATGGAATCTTTTGTCAGAATATAGAAATCATAGACAGAATAAGATGAACTACCTTATGTTACAAAAATATTGAATATTAGTGAAACTGTAAAGCTCTGTTTGACACATTTGATGGTGTCATTCGGACGCTATAAGTTTCTTGTAATCATTGAATTGTATCTTTCCTGTATAATGTCGTCAACGGCCTTTGATGTCATAAGACGACGTTAAACGTTGGTATAAATAAAATAAAGACTATTTGGTTAGGATGTTAACTTACATAACTAGCTGCACTTTGCCAAGTGAACGGCGAGACATTTTCAAAATAATCTCTATCGACGTCAACGGCCTTTGAGGCCATAAGATGTTGTTAAACTCTGGATCCATCCATCCTTCAGTTGGTCAGTATGACATCTTTAGAGATAAGCCTGCAGTCAAGAGGTAGCGATTAGCGAACTATCAACTCAGAGGTTGTTGTTCACGTCCATGCCAGATGTTTTGATATTTCTGCTGCCTCCGCCAAAAAAGAGTACCGTGAGCGTCGGTGGGATGATCAGGCGATGAGGGAGAGGACTGGCCACCCGTTCTCAAACGCCGAGACCATCCAAAGGTTACTAAAAAGATTCTCGAGTGTTATCCTTTGATTAACTATCTATTACCAAGAGAAGCAGCGTGAAAGATACGTGTTATCTGCCAATACGCCCACACTTATGGGATCCGTTTTGAGCCCGTGTTCGTCCCATCTAATGGTCATGAACAGGGCGATTACGTCAGTTCGTTCTCAACTTTTTCAGTTGCTTATATCCACGATAGGCAGACTATCATATCTGTCTTACAGACTGATATTTTGGATCTTGACCTGATTACGGATTGGTTTTGGTTCGTCATCGGTTCATACCTTTGCATTCGACACCAGCGCTATAGAAGTTAGGCCTACTGTATAATGGTTAATAAAATTAATCAGTTTACGACTGTGTTTACACTTCACCCAATTTGCTCACGGTCCCTACATAGTAAACATCTCATGGAATGAGGCTCTAACCGTTTGAAGGCGTGCGCAGTATCCAATCTGCATAATTATAATTGCCCATGTGTGTTTCCACAGTTTTCCAATCTGCAACTTGGATCCACTACTGATATAGGCATTGCTGACGCCGTTTTAAAGGTGTCTATAGACCGCGAGGGCTCTATTCAATCTAAAAGAGTAACTTTACTGAATTGGTGCCTTGGACGTCTTAGTCAGGGCGCAAAATGTAGTCGTAACCTGTTAACTGGAAATAAACTACTTCATTTTCGAAAATAAAGCTCCAGCTTACGTTCTCCAATGCGGCCTAATTTAATTCAAGCTTTAGATCAACGTCAGACCATAACAATAACAATAAGTCCACTATTTATATAAGAAATAATAGTTCTGTTTCCTGAGCCAGAAAAGAGTACCGTGAGCGTCGTTGGGATGATCAGGCGATGAGGGAGAGGACTGGCCACCCGCTCTCAAATGCCGAGACCATCCGCATGCCACACAACAGATTCTCGAGTATTTTCCTTTGATTAATTATCTATTACCATTTGCAGTCGTTGGTCCCTCTACTTGGAATGACCTTCCCATCACTAAGGGCTAAACTAATGAATGGTTTTTCTTCTTCGGTCTCTCGTTCCTTAAAGACGTTTCTTCCCCGGGGTTTTGTGCTGAGAGCGCCTTTCAATAGTTATTCTGAGAGCTAAATAAATCTGTAGATACGATACGGTACGATTACCAAGAGAAAGGAGTTCTGTACCAATACGCCCACATTTAGGGCACTTATGGGACACGTTTTGAGCCATATTTGACTACTGTCATATTTGTCTACTGTCAGTTCGTTCTCAACTTTTTCCATTTCTTATATCCATGATAGGATGCCTCTCTGTCTTACGGACTGATAGTCTGGATGTTGATCTAATTACGGATTGGTTTTGGTGCGTCGTCGGTTCATACCTTGTTCATTCGACAACGGCGTTACAGAAGAAAGTCTACTGTGTAATAACGTATAATACTGTATAATAACGGTTAATAAAATTAATCAGTTTGTGACTGTGTCTATTTACCCTTCGAACGACTTTCTTACGGTTCCTCCGTTTTAAATTACCACATTTTACGGTAGCCACCTCAGAAAAACGAATTCAACAGCTGGATTGGATTGGGTCCACAGTTTAACGGCAGCTTATGACAACATAGGCCGTTGCCGCCGACAAAGAGTAGTTTTGGCATATTACAGCTCTAATTCAACAGCTATTTATTTATTATTTGACCAAAGTTTAACGTCGTCCTATGACATCAAAGGCCGTTGACGACAATACAGAAAATATACAATACAATCAGAACAAGAAACTTATAGCATCCGAACAACACCATTAAAGGTGTCGAAACAGAGCTTTACAATTTCACTAATATTCAATACCTTTGCAACATAAAGTATTTCATCTCATACTGTCTGTGATCATTATGTCTTGACAAATTTCATTAACTAGCAAAGCATACATGTATTACAATTGATTAAGGTATTCCTTTAAACTGTTCATGTCAACTTTTATTTCTTTATTACACCAAGGAGGAGAAGAAGGGAAGGAGGGACCAATAAATGATGTATCAAGTGAAGAGAAGAATTCAGAGGTACGAGTATAGATTGAATGTTCCCTGCTATCAGATGTCCTAAAAACATTTGTCCAGTGGTTCTCCATGACTCTATTAAGGGGGTGAAATTTACTACCCCTGATTTTAACTCCAAACTTTATTGAATTTTGGAGTCGCCTTAAATGAAGTGGTAATTCTCCACATTCATTTTGAAGTGCTGATGCTGCAGTACCCTTTGGAACTCCACAACATAATCTAAGAGCCTCAGTTTGAATACATGTTAGTTTATCCAAGTAAGACTTGCAGGCTGAAGAATATGCAATATCACCATAATCAAAAATAGACCTTATTAATGCTCTATATATGGTTAGGAGTGTTTTTTACAGGCTCCCCAACCATAGCCACTTATGGCTCTTAAAAGGTTTAACCTCTTTTTACATTTTTCAACAATATAATCAATGTGTGGTTTCCAACTCATTTTACTATCAAAAATTACACCCAAGAATTTTACTTTATTTTCTATCTTAATATGCTTTTGATCAATCTTTATAGTAATCCTTGATAATTTTTTTCTCTTTGAAAAGAGGACTCCAGTCGTTTTATTCATAGATATTCTAAAACCATTTTTATTGCACCAATTTTGTATTAAATTGATCGATAATTGAATTTTATTTTCTAAGGTTTTAATATTTCTATGTCCTAAGTAAATAGCACTATCATCAGCAAAAAGGGACATTTCTACACCATCCACACCTGTGGGTATATCATTTATCATTATTAAGAATAAAAGAGGAGAAATTATTGAACCTTGAGGAGTACCGTTCTGTTGTACAAATTTATCAGAAAGTTCTGCCCCAACCTTGACTTGAAAAGTTCTATCAGAAAGAAAGTTTTCAACCCATTTAAATATATTGCCCATTATTCCGAATTCTTTAAATTTCTTTAAAAGGGTAGGGACATGCAACATATCATATGCTCTTTCGAAGTCGATAAAAATGGCTAAAACATGTTCTTTATTTTTAAATTTTTTAAGAATAGTATCCTGAAGTTTAAGAATTTGATCATGTGTACTTTTATATTTTCGAAAGCCAGATTGATTTTTTGAAAAAAGGTTATTTTTTTCCAAAAACCACTGAAGACGTTTAGATATCATTGTTTCCATTACTTTGCATATGGTAGGGGTCAAAGATATAGGTCGATAAGATTCTGGGTTTGATGCTTCCTTATTAGGTTTTAATAAGGGTAGAATTATGGCATGATGCCAATCAGTAGGCAATTTCCCTTCCTCCCAGATCTCATTATAAAAGAATAATAAAATTTTAAGAGCATTCTTATGAAGATGTTTTAATAACTCATAAGGTAGTTTATCATCACCAGGTGATTTATTATTTTTAGCTGATCTAATAGCCTGTTTTAATTCATTAAGATTAAACCTTTCATTTAGGATTTCCATTTCATCAGCAGAATTATCGTAAATCTGATTAGGGTTATTTTTCAAATTATTATTGTTTATATAATTTAAGAATTTTTCACTATAATTTTGAGTGTTACTAGTATTCGCATAATTCCTAGCTAAAATATTTGCTTTTTCCAAGTTTGTTTCAGCTATCAATCCATTATAATTCAGAGTAGGAATGGAACTATAAGTTGCAATACCATTCATTCTTCTTGCCCAACTCCAAACAGAACCCAATTTCGTTTGATTTGTAAGTTCAGAGCAATATGCTTGCCAACAAGTTTTTGCTTCTGTTTTAAGGGTCTGTTTAACAATGGCTTCTTGCTTTTTATATTCTAAATAATCATTTAATTCTCTTGTTTTAGTCATTTTATTCCTATACTGATTTCTCTTATAAATGGCTTCACTACACTTATCATTCCAATAGGGTAGAGGTCTAAATTTCTTATTTTTATTCTTTCGATTTTTAAGATTTTTACTAGGTATTGATTGGTTGGCTATAGATGTAATGCAATCTACCAAATTATTGAAAGTATCATCACAATTTTTATCAACCAAAATATCTTTTGTTAATGAGAATTTACTTATTTCTTTATACTTTTTCCAATCTGCCTTTTTTAATTTCCAGAGATGCATGCTTAAGCTATATTCTATTATGACTTCTTCATTGACAGTAGTAATAGTAGCATAATGATCAGAGCCCATATTGCTGTTAGTGACAGTATGCCTAGCATTTAGAGCTATATCTTGTGAACTTATGCTTAAATCTATAACGGAATGGGAATTTGATTGGTTTGATGTAATATGGGTAGCTTGACCTGTATTAAGTACTACTAAATTATTTTCAATTAATATTTCTTCTATGATTTTTCCTCTTTTGTTTGTTTCAGAACAACCCCATAGTTTATTATGAGCATTAAAATCTCCAACAAGAATTGATCTTTTATGTGGAAAAATATCTTGAATGTCCTCTTTATTAAATTTATATGAAGGTGTCATATAGGAATTAAAAATCTTTAAATGGCCATTTAAAGTATTAATTTCAATACCTTGAATTTCAATATTTGGAATTTCTGCTACATCTAATACATTAAAATTTAACCCCACTTTTATGTAAATAGCCAAACCTCCCCTTTCATTACTTAAACAATCCTTACGTATAATATTATAGCCATCTAATTTTGGGGATTCATTTTGATCTTTTAAAAAGGTCTCCTCCACACATATTACATCTGGTGGAATGCATGCTTTCAAGATATAATTTTTAAGCTGATCTTTATTACCACGTAAACCACGTGCATTCCACTGAAAAATGGTCAAAGCCATCATGGACAAAAAGAAATTGATAAGAATCTACTATTTTTAATTTACCAATCTTTATATCTGAATTCTAATTCCTTATTAAAAAGGATTTCAGATGCTGCCTGGCAAATTTCAAACTGTGCATGTTTCCTAGATTTAGCCTTGTCAATAGTTGCCAACACACCAAGAACAAATGACATCTTTATTTGTGTATTTGGATCATAATCTAACACTACATCACTTTCTGGTTTGGAAGTGTTTATCGCCTTGTAATCCTGTTTATCAAAGGACAAAAACCTTTTGACCAAATCACTAGGAGAGATTTCATGATTAGAATCAATTTGCACGGTTGGTATTTTATTTTGTAAATCTACTGAAGTATTTTTTATTTCTGTTTGATTTTCTATTCCAGATTTCACTTTTGAGGCATATGTTACGTTACTTGTTTTAAGAGCAATATTAACATTTTGATTTTCAATGTCATCAACTTTATCCATAGCCTCAGCAAAAGCAATATTTTGCTCTGCTCTGATTCTAAGTGCAGCCTGGGTTTTGATGTAAACTGGACAGCTTTTATAAGCCGCACTGTGAGCCTGTCCACAATTAGCACATCTTATTTTTGTTTTATCTGGACAGTCAGCAAAAGAATGGCTACCACTACACCTACTACACACAACTTCCCGACTGCACGAAAGCTTCGTGTGACCAAAAAACTGACATCTATCACACCTCAAAGGTTTAGGTACATAAAGATGAACTTTATACCTTCGTCCATCCACTTCCAAGAACTGTGGTAGAACAGTCCCTTTTGGATAAGCTATTATTGTTGCATTGCTAAATTCGGGATTACCCAATCTATTTATATGATGGGCTCCCACTTCTAATGCAATTTCATTCAGATTATCTTCATTTTCATGCAAGCCAAAGATCACCCCTTTAACAAAATACTCTTTTTCTTGTTTTTTCACAGGATATGGTTTCTTATTGGATACAGAAGGGTGTGTCAAAGAAAAGGGAACACTAGATTTAACTGGCTTGTCATTCAGTGACTGTATCTTGAGAAGCTGGTTTCTCTGAGCTTCATCTTTGGCAATTATCTTAAGTAGACCTTGTTGAGTAATATAAAGTTTTTCCACCTGTCCTCTAGACTTCTCGACTATTTCTTTATTCAGTTTCCGAGGCAAATGCTTGAAATAATTCCGAAGATCATCTTTAACTCCTTTTATAAATACCGTTCGTGACTGAACATCCTTAAGTCGTTTTTTTGCTCCTCAGTCAAAGGAGGACGGGATGGACTGTTATTTTTGGGTTCAATAACTTGTTTAGTCAATGTTTCATTCACATTATCTGTAACCCCATTGGGTATCAACATTGACTTATCCATAGCAACGATCTCACCTTGTTCCACATTTACATTTGACATTTCAATCACTTTCATATCTTTTAAACTCTGGAAATTTAAATCTTGTTGATTCAAATCTACTTGATTTGTGACAGAACCCTGAACATTTTTTTCATCAACACATTTGTCAGAAACACTAACGCATTTTACAGATTTCTCATTAGTAATATTATTACTAAAAACCGGGCCTGGGACTCTATATAAATTTGTTCTAATCTTTTTTTTTGGGGTGTGCAACTTGATGAAGCTGATGATGAGAATCATTTCCACACCGTTGACCATCGAGACTCCGAGGAGGAGGGACCACCTTCAGGAAGTTCTCCTTAATCAATCCTTTTGTTTTTGTGACTAGGTGAGAAGTAGTCTTCATCGGTTCCGTCCTACTTTCCAGTGACTGGGACCTTTTTCTTGCTAATGTATCAATGTACGATTCAAAATACCTTTCCTCTTTATCATCAGCACGACGAATATTGCCAGACGAATTATAGAATGAATTTGGCACAGCTTCGTCTGAATCAGATAAAAAGTTACCTTCAGAAAAAGCATCTTGCGAAGCCGTTTCTTCACAGACTGCAGTTGACCGGATTTCTGGATTTTCATATTGAGTATTTTAAAAAGATCTTTTATTGAGTATTTTAAAAAGATCTTTTTGAGCATTTTAAAAAGATCTTTTGTGGTCTTTATAATTGACGGTTTCAAGAACGTTACTTTCGCGCCATTGTGGCGGGAAACTATATACTGAGAAATCGATACGGTCTGAGTAATAATCAACAAACTAACACGAAATGGGAAAATACAAAAGAAAGAGATCACTCAACAGCTCATCCGGTTCTCCGAATTTGGGCGATATTTCGACGAATAAGAGCATCGCGGAGGAGAAGTCCGACGTGACACAGAATTTAAATACTAAATATTCAATACAATCAGAACAAGAAACTTATAGCATCCGAACAACACCATTAAAGGTGTCGAAACAGAGCTTTACAATTTCACTAATATTCAATATTTTTGCAGCATAAAGTATTTCATCTCATATTGTCTGTGATCATTATGTCCTGACAAATTTTCATTAACTAACAAAGCATACATGTATTATAATTGATTAAGGTATTCCTTTAAACTGTTCGTGTACATTAACCAAACCATACCATTATGCAATATTGAAGAACTAAAATTGAATGATAGTAATATTGTAATATGAATATTCATTAACCAATAAGTAATGTTTATAATTTTCTAACATCGGGTTCTTATTATTATGACATAACATATTTTAAACAAAAATCAACAGTCGAAAATAAGTCGTCCATAGATATTTCAGCAAACAGCATTGTAACACAGTACTGCAATATTATTATACAACACAGCAGCCACTCCGATAAAGCAACCATACCAAACCATTTGTAATATATAATACTGAAGAACCAAAGTTAAATAATAGTAACCAGCATTGCAACCAACATTGCAACCAACATTGCATAATAGTAATATGGCAATATAGATATTCATTAACCAATAATTAATATTTTTAATTTTCCAACATCAGAATTTTATTATAAATGTTATATGACATAACATATTTAATAATTAACAATTGAAAAGATGTTATCTATGAGTGTTTTAGTAAAATTCGTGGATTGATCACCGATTGAACGAAAATTTTCTATATATATAGCCTCCATAACAAATGATTTAAAGGTGTGTAAATTCTGCCACTGTTCGTACACTGGCAGTGCCAGTCCCAAGGCTGGATAAAGTAGGAGAAAGACGTTAATGATCATTTTCACACAGTAAACTACTATTTAAAGGTGTCTAAATGCTAAAGTAGACGCAAATCATGGCTGTTTTGAGACAGTGTCGTTAAACCACAACTATCGATCGCCACACTCCGTAGTCTAGTAGTGCCAGTCCGGAGTCTGGATAACGGACTATGGTCAAGCAATTATCTATGTTTATGATACATCGTCGAAAAACAGATACTACTTTATCCAATCAATAATATAAACGAACAGAAATATGATGTAAGTCCAGAAGTAATGAAGTGAAATTTTTGCTACGCTATTGATTCATTTCATTTCGGTAGGTGGCGCTTCGACTATTGTATACGTTATGACGGTAGTAATAGACTGGATTCATTTCATTTTGTTATGTGAGTTGCTATAGCACTGTACGCGCTAAGAACATGGTCGCTCATGGATGGTGACTCATTTCATTTAAGTAGGTTGTTTTTAAACTGTTGCGTAGATTTCAAATGAAAGTCGCCGTTCTGTCCAAAACAAGGCCAGTCGGTTGAATTTGAAATTATTTCCTACCGTCTTAGGACGGGTAAACATAGTTATTAACATCCACCCGTTTAAAGGTGAGGTCCACTTCAACGGAAAACCACAGAAAATCATAAGATGTCGCTTAACAATGTAATAAAAATTATACTTATGCCATATCGCGTGATACTTAAACACCTTTAAATCAGTTCTGTCTGAAGCTATAATTGTAGTCAATAAATCTTGAGTTTCTGTTATCTCTTACTAATCGGCGGTCTAGAGATTTAACTAAAATTACAGTCTCTCTAAGAAAGCATTTAAAGCTGTCTAAATGTTGGGACAGAGTTGGAATGTGACTCTAAACATCTTCGTAAGAACACAGTGTTGGCAAACAGCAAATGACCAACCGTATTATGCTCCATACAATTTTTCCTATCGTCGTCAACAGTTTACTGCCTTTTGTCACATATATCGTTAAACTGCTGGATCCAGTGGAAATCCATCACTAACCAACCAAAGCAGTTCATTGCACACCTTTTTAATTGTTTTATTCCCCCTATAATAATATGGAAACCTGATGCATAAGTCACCTTTCTTCAAATCCCTTATCCCAGTGGTGCCAGTCAAAATCCTTTATGAACGAGGAGGGAGACGTGAATCATCTTCGTTACGACACAACGTTGTTCTACAGAAGCTAACTTCTGCAGCAGGCAAAGTGTAAAAAATTTAAATTAACAAGTTCTTCTATAGTGATATCAATCATTGATCGGATGACATCATTTATTATGTATGTATGTACGTATGTATGTATGTATGTATGAGCACTTGTTATAGCGCCCCTTCAAGATTCTACTCAGAGGCGCTCCCGACTACAGCGTGGACACTGAATCGGAGTTTCACGCCGAAGCGCATGAGCAATTGCGAGTGAAGGACTTGCCCAGGGTCCTTACGCGGCGGCTTGAGGTGTATTCGAACCCGCAACCCTTCGGCTGCAAGGCACCGAACATACCGCTACACCACCACGCCCCACAGGTGGCATTCCTTTATCGCGTGACAGTCATTGTCTAACGCACAGGGGCTCAATCGATGGCGCGCTAAAACCATGCCTTAATCAGATCAATATCCAGAAGATTAGTCCGTACGACAGAAAGCCAGTCAAGGGAGGATAAGTAACATCGAAGTACCCTACCCCGTAGTATAGGTAGACCGCCAATATCAACATGATAGCTGTCACCAACTCTTTTCTTTCTTAGTTGTGACCTACCTCAAGAACTTTCCTTATCTCTACATATAAATTGCTCAACGTCTTCTAACTGTTTAAGAATTAAATTGACACAGTTCTTTGAATGTTTCTCCTTTCTTCAAACACAGTTATTTCAAACGTACACTTAATATCAAAGTTCTTATCAATTACCACTCAACGGTAACTTCTAACATACAGCTCTCTACTGCATTAAACCAACTACTACACTGTATTGTTCAAATTCACTGTCATCAGCAGTTTCTAAGTTTGGCGCGCTAACTGCACGTGTAGAGAATCTATCGTCAGCCAAAGTTTAGGCTACTTTAGGCCAAGCGCCCACGAGCCGACAGCGCAACTAAGGCCTAAGACTAAAACGCTTAACAATCGATACACATTTTATATATATATATATATCAACCTAAGGAACACCTGTGCTCATTATATATGCAAAACATTAGTTCACATTACCTCCTTCCCTTTCTTTGGATTGAGCAAATTAAACTTAAAAATTTGCGAAATCATCAGGTACTAAATTATGCAATAAACTTAATACTATATAATACAGTAAAATAAACAATCTTATAATCTAGATAAACAATCTGCTACAACATTTAATCGTCCTTTCTTATAATTAACTTCTACATCAAAAGTTTGCAGTGCTAAAGCCCAACGCACCAGTTTAGCAGACTTAGACATAGATTCAGTCAGATAAGTTAAAGGATTGTGATCGGTAAAGATGTGAACTTTAGATCCAATTATTATCTCTTTCAACTTATTTAGAGCCCAAACAATAGCATAGGCTTCTTTCTCTACAGTTGCCCATCTCTTCTGAGTGTCAGTCAATTTCTGACTTATAAATGATACAGGGCGTTCTATTCCCTTATCATCCATCTGTGTTAAAACAGCTCCTACTGCAAAATCACTACTATCGCAGTACAAATTAAAAGGTTTTCCAACATCAAAAACATATAAAACAACTTTAGAGCGTACAGCATCTTTAAGTAAATTAAATGCCTGTTGATGTCTATCAGTCCAATCAATCTTATCTGGAACATGTTTGCTTGTCAAATCAGATAGAGGCTTCGCAATCTGTGCAAAATCTTTGATAAACTGTCTATAGTAACCAAAAAATCCCAGCAATTGCTTAATTTGTTTCTTCGTTTCTGGGGTTTTCAAATTAATTAAACTTTCAATTCTATCTGGATTCATTTGAATCGTTCCAGAACCAACCACATGACCGATGAACTTTACCTCACTCTTACCAAAGATACATTTCTTTAAGTTCAAAGTAATGTTATGCAGTCTCATTTGCATTAAATATGCATCTAAATGCTGTAAATGAATCTTCCAATCATCTGAATGCACAGCAATGTCATCTACATAGGGCTCAGCAAATTCATTTATAGGCTGTAAAACCATGTTAATTGCTTTAACAAATGTTCTTCCTGAGTTGATCATTCCAAAAGGAACACGAGTAAACTCGTACAGTCCATTGTGAGTAACAAAAGCAGTTTTCCATTGATCAGTTTGCTTAACAGGACAAGTCCAGTAAGCACTTCGACAATCAAAAATCGAGATCACATTTGATTTTCCAACTTTGTGCAACACGTCTTTTACAATC
>JACEVL010002887.1:0-5000 GCA_020284085.1 Aporrectodea caliginosa
ACGCTCCCATCCTGAGCGACACGCGCCTTACATTCGCATCCTGAGACGTGAAACCCCGTTTAACGTTACATGACTAAATACAGTCCTATTGTTAATTTTAAACTGTTTAAACGTTATTTTCGGAGTCAAAGAATCAAAGTAAGCCCTACTTTTAGTCAGACATAGGCTAGTTGTGCATGTTTGTTTGAATATTTGCTAACGCTATAAATTAATAACGATAATATTTTATTAGGCCTATTTATGTTGGCCTAGGTCTATGTGTTAATTGTAGGGCGTATACATAGGCTATCCTGCCAAGACTTTCACGTAGGCCCTACATTAAAATTTAAATAGACACATAATAGACTCGATCTATATGCCTACAATCCATGCGAATATGGGTCCTATGTTGGAAAGGTTATCGAATCGTTCTATGCAACGCAATGGAAGTAGCCTACGCTTGTCAGATGCAAATAAAGGCCACTTAATATACATGTAGGCTAGGCCTACTTCCTTAATTGATGAAAATATAGGCCCAGAGTCCTCTGAAAGGTAGCCTAAAATAAATAATTATAAATCTAAGCTTAGACCTACTTTACATATCCGCGTGACGTTGACTCAGCTCATTTATCAATGAATTTATCGGATGAGATCCTTTGCCAACCCCGGCCCCTTTGAACAGGTGCCACACAATTTTAAGACCCTTTAGCTAGGAGCTGTTAAGGCGAGTTTCAGTTTAGGTCGAGAAAGACAGGAGGCCGGAGGACCAGGCACGTAACCCGACTTAAATTCAAGAGGAGGCAACTGCACAGACCATTGGCAAAATCCTGGTTATTGGGGTCATTGATCAATAGAAGGTCCAGTCTATAAAAAGAGCACGAGGAGGCAACTGTCTCCTCGTGCCTCCATGTAGCTACGCCTATGCGAAGGTCCTGATGAGTTCGGGTAGGAATTCTCTAAGAGGTGAGACTTTAATTTGGAGTAGCAAACCTGAAGGGTTATAGAGAGGGGCGCAACCACGGCCCAGAAGTTGGGGGACCTACTAGAATGTCTGAGTGGAAGGAATTGAGAGCGCCGAAGCGCGAGGCTGCGATTTCCGAAGGCAAGAACTTAAGCCCCCAATGACTAGCGGGTATGGGGCTCGAGCGTCGTAAGCTCCCCCATCGACGCAATTTTGAGCATTTGATACCAAATGGAGTGCATTTTGGGCTCTTGTTTACCTCACACTTTTCAAAAGTAGGGGAGACCGTCCAAACCTATTCGAAAGTTGGGGCGACGCGTCCCACGGGTCCCATAAGGTGATTGCGCCTATGGTGATAGATAGAGGAGTTAAGGCAACTGAAGGTGGGTGATGGTGGGTAAGAGGCAATAGCGGCAATCGATCGTTATCTTCGAATTTCTAAAGGGTCAAATATGAAAGCTAAAGCGTTTGGGCACCAGTTTATTCACGAGCGCTGAGTCGAGTCAGATATCAACTGGGATGTAGCCTAGGCTACGCATACATGCATACATATATGCATTCATACATAGCCTACATACATGCATAGGCTATACTGAATCTTTCTATAGCCTACTTGCAGTGATGGGCAATGTATTTTGAAAATACAAAATAAAATACTTTTCAAAAGTATTTTGAAAATATTTTTACAAAATACTTTTCAAAAGTATTTTGAAAATACAAAATAAAATAGTATTTTGAAAATACTTTTGAAAATAGTTTTTCAAAATACTTTTGCGAAATCAACATTTTCTACTTTTATTGCTACTCACTAGTGTGTACCGTTACATCGCATTAGTGTGCTTGACAGTGATCTGTAGTTTCTAATGACTTGAAGCATTGATATAACTGTAATTGCAATTAGTAACTTCTATTGTGCCGGTGTCTAATGCACAAGGAATAGACCAATGGCACACCAAAATCAAGCAAATATCCAGAAGATCAGTACTTATCATTAAGACAGATAGGCAGCCTATGATGGCGGATAAGCGGTTTCAAAGAGACAATTTTTAAGTTGAGAACGAAAAAAATACAAGCCACTGATCAGAGCGGTGAGAGCGCACATACACAGGAAGGGAGTTTCAAAATGTCGGTAAAGCAATGGAAAACGCTCGTTCGCCAATAATAGTTCTTGATATAGGTATATAGGCCTATAATGCAAAGGAAAGAAGACCAAATAGAGAACCCTGATATATAGGCCTATCCTTATACAACAAACTCGCAAGTATCACAAGTTGATGTGGCCACAATATTATTAATTAAGCATTTTTACATTAAAATAATAAGAAGCTTTGTAAGATTTATTTATGAAAAGTACTTTACAAAAGTATTTTGGAAAGTATTTTCGAAAAAGTATTTTGAATTCTCCAAAATATTTTTTTAAAATATTTTGAAAATACTTTTACAAAATACTTTTCAAAAGTATTTTGAAAATACAAAGATAAAATAGTATTTTCTATTTTGAAAATAGAAAAGTATTTTCAAAATAGAATTGTGCCCATCACTGCCTACTTCAATGCCTCAAAACTGTCCTTTTCAGCCGTGCTGGGGTCTGGAGCTCTCCTGAGTAGTAACCTTGAAGGGGCGCGATATAAATCTTCGTTATGAATGAATGAATGAATGAATGAATGAATGAATGAATGAATGAATGAATGAATGAATTAATTAATTAATACATTACAAATACATACATACATACATACATACATACATACATACATACATACATTCGTATATACATGCAAACTGTGACTGCTGATGCCATAATACATTACAATATTCAATTCAGACACATACATATAAGGCCTATAATATTGGTTCCACACGTATAGGCCTACGTACATACACGCACGCAGGCACGCAGAGAGAGACAGACAGACAGACAGACAGACAGACAGAGTGACAGACAGACAGACAGACAGAGACAGAAGAGAGAGAGAGACACACACACACATGCACATAACGGTGATTTAGAGGCGCACTGATTGCCGGAAATAATGGTCTGAGCTGCGTCGTCACTTATGATGGTCATCGCAACGACCGGCATTTCGTCGTGTGGCGAACACGTGGCCTAATATTAGATGCTTATCTCTCTCTTCTCCATCGCCACTGATTGCGTCGCATCCCCTCAATTTCCACCCAACCTCCTCATTATTCTGTAGTCCCCACCCACCTTTCATTCACCACCACTCCCCTTTCCTCCCATTCCCCAATTCCCATTCGTCATCTCTCTCTCTTCAGGGGTATTTACTTCTCATTTGAGCGCTTTCACCCGTAGCGGGGTAGCCGCCCGGGCTCTGTCCGTAACCGGTCCGTCTGGCTTCCGTTAATGACGAGAGAGGCTCGGCTGCCATGTCATTAGGAGCCGAGGGCAGACGAGAACCAGTCATCCAGTCAACGTAGCATATGGTCAACGAAAGAAATTGCTTCGCAGTCTCTTTCGCTCTGCTTCTCCGAGCATGAAGTTGCTCCTTCTCGCTCGAGCCGCCGTCCATTTATAATCTCTTCCTTAGACCGAGGTTGAAGATTTCCAGCAGCGCCAGCTGTCGACGTATTTAGTATGTTTGGTTGGCGCTATATAAGTCCTCTGAATGAACAAATGAATGAATGAAAGAATGTCGAATTCAGCTGCAGGCCTACGTCTTTGTAATCGTAACCGAAATCGATAACTGCAAATTTCTAAAGACGACTATAAATGGGTATATTTCACAACCGGCAGCAAATTAGATAAATTTCCGTCTTCTCCTTTGGGCGGCTTACACAAAGAATAAAATTATAATGTTTAATTTTTAAATACATCATAGGGCATAAGCTAGTTATAAAAAATTATTTAAGTTATATTATTTAGATGATTAGTATGAGAAAAAAAAATTATAAAGTCCAATTTTAACCCGAAATTGCATTGTCATTTCTAATGGTGCGTCAATTCAACGTTACGTTAGGGTAACAGCTGAAGCGCTGAACTGATGTTTTACATTTTTTAGATCATTAACTTACATATATCCATTGCTCCATATGGTTTTTATTAACTTATTAACGAACTAAATAATTAAAAATAAATAAAACCCCTCTGTCTTCAAATATTGCTTACAACTCCGTTACGAATGGGTTTCTGCCATCTGTGGAATAAATTGAAAACTCAATTTTTTTGCATTGACGTCTTCGATAGCAGGGAACCAGTCTGCATTGATCTTACCCAAAAGAAATCAATATGGATGTTTGCTTCTGTTGACAATTTGCGGAAATTTATCCGGTAATGTTATAGTATAAAAAGATTTACAACTCCGTGACGGTAATTATTGCATTTTGCGTGAATATATAATTTTTTTTGTTTCAAAATAATATTGAAACTGACAGCCTGGCCACTCTAAACTAACTATTTTTTATATCTTAACTCGCACGGTAAGCGTGGAGACTTAATTATGAATATTTTACAACTCCGTTACTACAACTCCGTTACTTTATTTTTCTATTAAAATGAATTTATTTGATGGTACATGTAGATAATTTATCGTCATAATAATTTATTTTGCTGTGTAATAATTTAATGCACACTTAATACTAATTTGTCACTAATTATAAATAGTGGCGGTATCCTGTAATGTGTATTTAGTACGTAACGGAGTTGTAAATATTTAGGAATCAAAGTTGTATGTGTTTCACATAGTTAAAAAACTAAAATGAAAAATTATGCCAAATCTGTCCAATTTAAGCTCTGCTCAATATTAAGTATGCTTCAGCACTGCTAGTAAAATATTTGTGTAAGAAATTTTTTAAATTTTGCATGACTTTATTTTTCCCTAATTCTATTTCTGAATTTGCCTCCGGTTGTGAAATATACCCAAATGAATAATTTTATTATTTTAATGATATAATTTTATTTTAATGGTCGCATTCAATTTATGATTTTAATAGCAATAGGAACTTATGTGATGTATAACGTTTTTCTAACAGTTGCTTAGTTCTTACTGGGCCTTCTGAATTGTCGATTATTTTCTTTAAAAAAATGGAAAGTCAAAACTTG
>JACEVL010002887.1:10000-16206 GCA_020284085.1 Aporrectodea caliginosa
CGTACGCTGCTTCGCGATATTCCTGTCTCGCGCTCAATCTCACGAGGACTTTTGCTTGTGCCTGGATTATCCTCTTGGCTACAGATCAATTCAGCTACACGAGCGATGTTGTCAGCGGTACGTGCCGAACGAGGACGGCCAGTAACAGGTTTACGTTTAGAACTTGCACTCGCGTCAATTTGTCTAATTAATCGGTTGAGATTGTTTTTACTCCAGTTTCTAGCAGGAAATTCATTCATCATTTGATATGCATTTAAATGTTTTTCAATTCTTAAAATTCGAATCAAAGTCCTGTCATCTTCTGTTAACGGCGCCATGATGAAATTATTGTTTACGTCAGAAAACAAGGTAGGTGCGGTACACAATAATTATATGGCGCGTAGTGCAAGCTACCGTAATGAAATTTGTCGGACTTATAGCTGATATAACAACCTTTAATTTGATGCATTAAGCATACACTTACTTGCTAAACTGCCTAAGTTATAGGCCTTCAAAGTTGAACAAATACTTCTGGCCCACCCTGTATATATATATATATATATATATATATATATATATATATATATATATATAAATGTATGTATGTATATATGTAATGTATATGTGTGTGTGTATATGTGCTTGTATATGTATTATATGTAATGTATGTGCGTAGGCCTATAATATAGCCTACGCACATCATACACATCATATACACATATTATGTGTATATGATTGTATACATGTAGGCTACGTATAAATGTAACGCCATCTGCTTTTCTACGACATTAGGCCTACAATGCTAAATTATTCACTTTGTCATAAGAATAATAATAATAATAATAATAAAAAAAAAAAAAAAAAATAATAATAATAATAATAATAATAATAATAATAATAATAATAATAATAATAATAATAATAATAATAATAATAATAATAATAACAACAATAACAACAACAACAACAACAACAACAACAACAACAACAACAATAATAATAATAATAATAATTGTAATAATAATAGTAACAACAGCAACAACAACAATAGCAACAATTGTTAGGAGAATGATAAGTTTATCGTGAAATCAATATGCTTATTTAAACACCTTTAGTCATAGCTCACGGATATTTAAGTAGGCCTATATAAAGTGTAAGCTGATTTGGATTTTGTGTTTGCTCTTTGACGCTGAATAGCGATGGATTAAATGGCGTCGTTTCGCGCCGCAATATTTGAATGAAAATTTTAGATTTTTAAGATATTATTTTATCTGAGTTCATATTGTCGTCATTTTGGTGTTCGCGATCGTCTTTTCAATGGTTTAAAAAACTTGTAAATGTTCGAACGTATCAAATGCATTAACGTTGGATAGCCTACACGTTAAATTTCTATGGAAAGAGTGCGTTTTTTCGCATCTTAAAAATTTGGAGGAAATTTTTAGTTATTGAGAGAAATTTAGGCTTGGTTAGGCAGTAATTGAAATTACGTAATTGAAATTACTTGAAAATGGGCAATTTGTAATTTCTTATTTTGTAATTCAATTACATTTCCCATGTATTTTGTAATTTGAAATTACTTTTCATGTCCCAAAGTAATTTTGTAATTTGTAATTCAATTAGACCTAGGCCTACATTTTCAAAGTAATTTTCCCATCACTGAATTTAGGTAATAGTTTTTACTGTTTTTTGCGATTTTTCGGTGAAATGAATAGCGATGGATTAAATGGCGTCGTTTCGCGCCGCAATATTTGAATGAAAATTTTAGATTTTTAAGATATTATTTTATCTGAGTTCATATTGTCGTCATTTTGGTGTTCGCGATCGTCTTTTCAATGGTTTAAAAAACTTGTAAATGTTCGAACGTATCAAATGCATTAACGTTGGATAGCCTACACGTTAAATTTCTATGGAAAGAGTGCGTTTTTTCGCATCTTAAAAATTTGGAGGAAATTTTTAGTTATTGAGAGAAATTTAGGCTTGGTTAGGCAGTAATTGAAATTACGTAATTGAAATTACTTGAAAATGGGCAATTTGTAATTTCTTATTTTGTAATTCAATTACATTTCCCATGTATTTTGTAATTTGAAATTACTTTTCATGTCCCAAAGTAATTTTGTAATTTGTAATTCAATTAGACCTAGGCCTACATTTTCAAAGTAATTTTCCCATCACTGAATTTAGGTAATAGTTTTTACTGTTTTTTGCGATTTTTCGGTTTGGAATATTCGACGTTACATGAAACTGAAATTAAGAGAAAAAGCCTGAAGAGATTCCTGGATAGGCCTAGGCTACTCGGTCCGGATCGTCAAATGTGGGCGATCTTTCGCTTAATAAACTTAATTATGAACAGGAAAGGGTAAAAAATAAAAATACAAGACGAAATAAAGCAACGTATAGGCCTACATCTACAAAACCATCTGAATCAGAGAATGGTATCGCATGATTCGCATCCGATGATTCCGATCGAACTGAAGATTCAGCTGACGATGGAGAAATACAGATGGAAACATCGAAATAGGCCTAGGCCTACAGATGAAGACGCTGATATCGGAGCTAAAATTGTATTGTATTGTGTTTGATCATTTATAAAGCGCTTCTCACTGTCTCACAGCACAAAAACCTTTCAGAAGCGCTCCCAGTGCGAAGGTACTCCGAGGAAAAAGGAAGGTCTTAAGGTGAGAGAAAGAGAGATGCTACTAGAGAGGATTGTAGAGCGTAGAGAAGCGGAGGAAGTCCATACCATAGGGAGGGACCTATAGATGCAGGCAAAGGATCTGGATTGAGCCATTGTGGTCATAACACGGGGAACAAAAGGTCAAACCGGTCAGAAGATCTGAGAGGACGCTTTGACGTGGCAGAGAGGGGACGGAGAATTTGGTGACAAAGATATTTAGGAGCAAGACCCAGTTGAGATTTGAGCACGAGAATGAGAACTTTAAATTGGATGCGCGCAGAGAGGTATCAATGAAGTTGTTCAGCCATAAATGTAGAGATGTGAGAGAATCGAGGAAGGCGAGAGCTATAAGTCTGGCAGCAGCATTCAGTACGGACTGAAGAGGAGATAGACGAACCTTGGGTAAGCCAACAAGGAGAGAATTGCAATAGTCGATTCGAGAACAGACAAAAGCATGGACAATTGAGGTGAAGTAGAGGGAACCTTTGAGTCCACAGGAGGTCTCGAGGCGTTGGAGTAGAATTTCATGGTCAACCATGTCGAAGGCTGAAGAAACATCAAAAAGAGCAAGAAGAGTGAGCTGAGACCTGTCAACAGCTGAATAGATATCAGAAAGTAGAGAGAGAAGGGCTGTTTCTGTGGAGTGATAAGCCCTGTAACCAGACTGATGGGAAGGGAGGAGTCCTGAATGTTCAAGATAGGGGAGAAGCTGCATGGAAACCAGTCGTTCTAAGGTTTTGGAGAGAAATGATAAGTTTGAAATGGGTCGGAAGTTCTGACAAAGGTTAGGGTCCAGGTTGGGCTTCTTTTCAGACTTTAGTAGGCCCCTGAAAGGATCGTAGGGCTAGGCACAGTGCCTACTGTGCCTAGTGCATAAAACTGCCCCTTCATCATCATCATCATCATCATCATCATCATCATCATCATCATCATCATCATCATCGTCATCAACATCATCATCATCATCATCATCATTACCTGTGTGTGAATTAGTCATTTATTAAACTGTTCATAATATGATAAAGAACTGTCGTTTTACTGTTTCTATTTATTTCTATAAGTTTGTTTGATTATATTGACTGATAACTTCCTGAAATTTATAGCGTCCAAAAGACACCATTTAAAGGTGTCAAAGGAAGAAGGGTCTAATTACATAGTAATTAAGTTTAACAGACGATAAAAATTTAACATTTCTCGTTTTCAATTTTGAATTGTTGTCAGCGGCCTTTGATGTCATAAGACGACGTTATACCTTGGAATAAAAAATTGTTGCGTAGGCCCTATGTTTTAACCAGAACTAATATTTATCATGAACACCTTAAAATTGATGTCAACCGATATTATATAGATGATGCATTATAACCATCGATTACTCATAACGAAAAAAAATCGATTAAAGTAACTTTGCGATAGAGAGTGACATGGGGAATTTCCCCGCGGGAAACCGCGGTAACCGCGGTAAATCCCGCGGTAATGGGGACAACAATTGCGGTAATACCGCGGTAATGGGGACAACAATTGCGGTAATACCGCGGTAATGGGGTTTACTCTCGCGGTAATACCGCGGTAATGGGGAATGAGCCGGCAAGAAACCCGGGTGATGTTAAGAACTTGAGAACTGATAAGGAGATTTTCTTATTTCCTGAAGCCTTCTAGTCAGAAATGGTCAAGACTTGGTTAATGCAAACTGTCGATAAGATAATAACAGACTAATGCAGTCAGCAATACAAATAGCTTTGTAAGCTAAAATATGTTATTTTTTAAATTTTAATTGGTGTAAACTTTTGCGGGGAATGTGATGTTGTCCTGCGGGGATGGGGTGGGGATGGGGAGAAAACCTGCGGGGATGGGGCGGGGATGGGGACAAACCCTGCGGGGATGGGGTGGGGATGGGGAAGACTTGCTTTGCTGCAGGGGCGGGGATGGGGACGAGATTGTCTCCCCATGTCACTCTACTTATGACATCCATGAGATGTCCTTAAAAAATTAACTCGACGAAGTATAAGCTTAGGCCCTAAGGATGACCTAATGATGACGATAATGATGATGATGATGATGATGATGATGATGATGATGATGATGATGATGATGATGATGATGATGATGATGGTGATGGTGATGGGGATGATGATGGTGATGATCATCATGATGATGATATTGATAATGATAATGATAACGACGACAATGCTGATGATAATGATGATGATGATAATGATATTGCTAATAATATTGATGATAATGATAATAATTCTGAAAATAATGATGATGATAATGATAATAATAATAATGATAATGATTATTATTATTATTATTAATTAAATTGTAACGCGTTTACTGTCACACCTAAATGTGAATCTGAGAACCTGATAGTCAACCGCCAGGAGAAGTTGAGTTAGATATCCAAGTGCTTGAAAGTCAAGTTTTGAGTCGCTTTTGAAGGAAGGAAGTGAGTTTGAGCTACGAAAGAGAGTGGCAGTCAATTCCATTCCTTGGGAGCAGAGGAATGGAATGCACGAGAGCCCTAAACTGTTCTGCATCGTGGCTCAGCTAAAAGACCCGTACTCATAGGCGTAACTTTCTATTGTGACGGTGGTGTCTCTGGTCACCACCACTTTTAAAAGTGGTGGTGATAGTCACCACCACTTTTTGTGTACAATAAAATATATATGAAAGCATTGGGCTGTCTACCGTCTAGGCTATTAATGCATACATAAGTCATAACATCGCAATGGCGGCAATGCTGTCCACACTGCCTTACTTACACATGTTTGGTTTCATAATTTGGTGATGCCATCAATTTTGTTTCTATAAAGGGTCAAATTATCACATTCATAGGGGAAAATGGATCGATTCATTGTAAAGAGACCGCGAAAGATTATAATTGTGCATGCAATGTAAGGTGTTTCGGTGGTAGGCTGTAAGCTCTAGCTGCAGTCTATGCAGTTTAGTTATGAGTAAAACCGTAGTTTAGGTTGGTAAATTATCTTTATATTGTCAATTTCAAATGGAGGCTGGGTCGATGAAAATAATTGTTTGCCTAAATGGAAGTTCGATTGATGAAACTAATTCTTTGTTTCAATAGAAGTTGGATTGATGGAAATAATTGTTTCTGTAAATAGGGAGCCGTCCATAAAGTACGCCGTCACGCTATTTTTGACCATTTTACCCCCTCCCCCTGTCACAAACTGTCACAAAACTCGGACCCCCCCTAAAGTACGTCACACTTTCGAACATAGAAATAATAATACTTCCGAAAGCAAGGCTAATACATAAACAAGGCTTCGCAACAGCATTATTACTAGCGCTCCTAGCGAGAGGAATAGTGAAAAACACATTCAGGAGATATGCATTTCATGCTATTTTGACATAAAACTAATTAAAATGTTTCAGAAAATTTTTGAAAATTATTTTTAAAGCTATGAAATTCTACTAAAAAAATAAAAAATAAATTATAAATAAAATTTTAAAAAAATAAATGTGTGACGTCACACATGGCCTGACCCTCCCTGTCACAAACTGTCACACTTTCTTAAACCCCCTCCCCTGGAGCGTG
>JACEVL010002888.1:0-15149 GCA_020284085.1 Aporrectodea caliginosa
TAATAACGCTAACGCTATAACGCAATCGCGTTCCGAGGCACTTTCGCCAACCAGGACACCGACGAGTAGGGTCATCTCCAGACAAATTACATCATATAGTAATCTCTAAGTCCCTGAGGGATCCTGTATACCTCGGGGCATAAAAAAAAAAAAAAAAAAAAAAATAATAATAATAATAATAATAATAATAATAATAATAAGACGGTTTATATAGCGCTGTAGAGAGCCGTGGCTGAAGAAAAGGACTGCGTACATCTGCAGCCTCCACTTACAGTTTTGTGTAGGCGCCCTTGTATCGACATGGCTGTGTTACGGCGCCATAGAAATTGTCGCTGTCATCATCATCGTCATCGTCATCGTCATCGTCATCGTCATCGTCATCGTCATCATCATCATCATCATCATCATCATCATCATCATCATCATCATCATCATCATCATCATCATTGCATGACTTCAAAAGCAATTACACTCACATGATACTTTAAAAAGTAAGGTAGATAGAATGACTTGTGCATTATAATAACGGCGCAATATGAGACAATATATGTGAGACTAAACTAGATTAGACACTGCGAGACAAGGCAGACAAGACAAGACCGGGCCAGGCAAGACTAAACTATTTTAGACAAGGTTTGATCAGATCTTTATAAAAATGAGTCTGAACTAATAAGACTGGTTAAGCTAATCATACTCACTGATCTGGCTGCTGAAGTGAGTTGATTCCTGGGCGAGGAAGCGCTCGTGCGATGTATGCCTTGTGGAGAAATGCGAGACGCTATGTCAACAGTATCTCCATCATATTCAACGCTTTTTCCAAGGTTTCGAAAGCTTCTGTGAACCGCAGACTTTCCAGTTCGTTCCGAGTCACTGACGCTGTTGGCATAGATGGTGCCAATCATGTTCTGCGTCACGCCTGGCTGAACTTGGAAGTCTAAGAGTAAGTCTGAGGACGTATCGATGGAGGCTGACTGGTCGGCGGTCTCTTGCGAGGGCTTAGTAGAGGGGTAAACTGAATCGAAGACCTGCAGGGGATCCTGAACCGGACCGGCAGCAAGTGTTAGCCATGTTTCAACAACAACTGATTGTTCTGAGGTCACGGGTTCAGCTGCTGCGACTGGATTGAGGTTGTTGCTGAATGCGTAGGTGATGCTTTTAGGCTCCTGGATGTCCGCGTGTTTGTATGTCTGCCTGTCCGGCTCCTTGTCACTCAGTTCTTCTGCCCTTCGTCTTCTGTGGTAGGACCTGTCACAATCAACATACACGTCGGTTGGTTGGTTAGTTACTGTTAACGACTCTGTGTCTGAACATAGATGATTAGCGTCGCCCTCCTTGTTTCTCCAGGCTTGGGACTGGCACTACTAGAGTACGAGTAGTTGCGGAGATGCCAGTCCATATTTATATAGCGCTGCTTGTTTTTTTCACACGGAAAGGAGCTTTAAAAGCCACGGCGTCAACCCCTGTGTGTACATAGTGCATCCTTTGCTTGCGCTCTACGTGTTTGCGGGATCTCGCTAATTGGTGATTTTCACGATGTTTAAGTAGATGTGCGCAGGGGTGCGCCATAGACTAGTGGTTATAGCGTGCTGGAAGTCGGACGTTCAAATTCCTTAGCCAGGGCAAAACTTTGCTTAGATAGTTCAGCTACACTTGCGCCACTTGCCAAATTTGTAACAAAGTACGCTGACCGTAAAACGGCAAAAGGAAGATCAGGCCACTCGTCCTCATATGCCGAGGCTAAGAAAACCGAAGTCGCTAAGAAGTCATACCCATGGCTGCCGTAAGTTACCTTAAGGGACTGTTCTTCCTCTCAAGTATACTAGTTACTTAATGTTGAACTTGTTCTTAATGAGCAAGCTCGAGCCGAGATATCTAACTACCTAACAGAAACATTCAACCTATAGGCCTACGAACAATAGCATGAAACAACGCCCAGAATGCAGCGCACAGAAGTGCCTACAGTTTTTCCCAGAGTTGTATCTCACAAGAAAGTGACATTGCTTACCATCGAAGCCTCTCGCAAGGTTAACGACCACCCAGCCTAGCTCCTGAAACGCCAATGATTTAGAAAAGTGCTCAGCACCGACGGCAGGGGCAAGGCTTGGCATGCACATAACTGTATCCATCAAGCGTAGCCATACGCCTCAAACATAGCTAAATACCTATATGCCTTAACACAGCTGTGTATCCTTAAGACACGGCGATACACGCAACCGATGCAGACATAGCTCGCACTGCCCATCTAAGCCGCACCGCCAGCTGCATGTCAGGCTCCATAAGTGTTGAGTTGGGTGCATTTGCTACCATGCAGCTCTTCGGGCGTAGTAGCTCCCGGAACCTACACCCAACCCCACCCACCCAGATACGAATTAGTCATATAGTTTGCTTCGAATTATACTCTACCGACCCCTCGTGCTCTTCTCTCTGTCTGTCTGTCTGTCTGTCTCTGCCTGTCTGTCTGTCTCTGTCTGTCTGTCTCTGTCTGTGTCTCTGTCTGTCTCTGTCTGTCTCTCTGTGTCTGTCTGTCTCTGTCTGTCTCACCCTCACTCTCTCTCTCTCTCTCCTCTCTCTCTCTCTCTCTCTCTCTCTCTCTCTCTCTCTCTCTCTCTCTCTCTCTCTCTCTCTCTCTCTCTCTATCTCTGTGTATGTCTGTCTCTGTCTGTCTCTCACTCTCTCTCCCTCCACCTCTCTCACTCGACTCACTCGGCTCAAACGGAGGTAAATAAAAAAAATTCTGATAAGTGCAGATACAGAGTCTGACTAATGTAGACGATAATCGTTTGGGTGCGTTTGATATACGTCAGTTTATCAACGGTTATTTTTCAAAACATGACTGGTGATTGACTGCTTGATTGGCTGGCTGACTGACTTACTGACTGACTGACTGACTAGTCAACTTCCTGACTGACTGACGATTGACACTTCTTCTTTTGTCCGTCCATTCCTTTGCATTAGTTCTTCATTCCTTCGTTCTTCATTCCTTCGTTCTTCATTCCTTCGTTCTTCATTCCTTCGTTCTTCATTCCTTCATTCTTCATTCCTTCGTTCACTGGTTCCTTCTCTCACTCCTTGACTTATCCATCCATAAAAAGCTCCTTCATAAATGTAAGGAGGTAACCTAAAAGAAGGAAATCCTTGGCGAACAATAAATACACACGAATATCCAATAACACCGCGATCCCTGCGAGTCAATCCGAGGATCAGGTACCTTACCTCTGTCGATAGCTATTATAGTCAGTAGACGGATGTTAGCTTGTTCCCTCCGGCAGATTTTCCATTTCCATTTATCTTTTGCTTAGTCTAGTTTTGATGGATTTTTACTACAGAGAAGGAGATAGAGAAAGCAAGAGAGAGAGAATGAGAGAACTAGAGGGAGGGAGAGAGAGAGACAAAGAGAGAGAGACAGAGAGAGACAAAGAGAGAGAGAGAGGCAGAAACAGAAGGAGAGAGTGATAAGCAGAAAGGGAGAAAGAGAGAGGAAGATCAGAATCAGAATCAGAAAAAACTTTATTGCATCAGATAATGTGACCCGTTATACAAATAGTGAATCAAGTTTATTAAACAGGTGTATCACGCTACATGAGGCAAAAGGAGACCCCAAAGGGAGGATTATTCCCGCTAGTTGGGGTGACCTACAAGTTCCGTTACAAACCAATAATAATACGGTCATGAGACAGTCCAGAAATTACGACATTTCGTGAGGACGGAGGAAATCTATAGGTGAACAAAAAAACAACGGTACGGTGCATACCTTAACTATTAAGAAAGATACAATAAGATAGACACTAGTAACTGCAGGCAACAACACAAAAAATAACATAGTGATTGGGCAAAAATCCCCAAAATAACCTTAACTAAAATCCTTAACTAAAATCCTTACTACTAAAATAAGTAAACTGAGGAGGTAGAGGAGATGCGAAATAAGAGAGAGGAGAGTTGAAAGAAGGAAGAGCGAGAAAGCAGGGAGATCAGAAAGGGAAAGTGAGGAAGAATGCAAGACATGAGAAGAGAGGAGACGAGAAGAGGAAGGGAAAGAAAAAGGAAATGGAAAAGGAGAAGGCTGGCCATTCACAGGGATCCTCCACCACCGGGGAGGTCAGTCAGATGACGCTAAGAGATATGCTTTAAATCTAATCCTAAATAAGTAGATATTTGGCGCAAGGCGGATGTCTAATGGAATGGTATTCCAAAGATTTGGGCCGTAGAACTTGATGCTGAATACTCGTGAATTGGTACGAGCATAGGTTGATCTGAGAGAAGTCGCATTCCTAGTGTTGTGGGAGTGGATTTGAGAACCAGCTATAAAATAGCTATGAAATAAACTCGGGAGAATATTATTTTGAGATTTGTAAACGAACTCTCCGATTTGAACTGCTCTTACTTGCTTCAAGTTTAACAGATTTAATTTCTTAAAGATGTGATGAGTGTGAGAACCCTTTGGGGCACCTGCAATTACTCGGATAGCTTTTTTTTGTAAGATAATTAGTTTACTAATTCTTGAGTCGTAGTTGGAGGCCCAGATCATATTGCAGTATGTTAGATATGGGAGGATTAGAGAGTTATATAAATTCAACCTGGCGGCTTCAGGAAGAAGGTGGGAGACCCTATAATAGAATACCAATGTTTTTAGCGAGTTTTTTGGCAATGAAATTAATATGTTCTCTCCAGGATAAGTGGCTATCGACCGTAACTCCTAGGAATCTGGCGGACTCGACTCGTAATAATGGGGTTCCTGCCATTTCCAGGGCAAACTCCCTTGGTGATGGTTTTCGATGAGATCTGAATAATATTATGTTTGTTTTGTCAATGTTAAGGGTAAGACGATTGGCTAAGAACCATTTATTAACTAGAATTAGTTCATTATTAACTATTTGTTGTAGGGTTTCCCAAGAGTGATGCGCGAAGAAGATGTTGGTATCGTCAGCAAATAGGATGAAGTACAGGTTTTTTGAAACGTTTGCAAGGTCATTAATGAATAGGAGGAACAGAAGAGGACCGAGATTGGAGCCTTGGGGGACTCCATATAGTATTTTACGACCCTCTGAAAGTACATCATTGCACATAACCTTCTGAGTACGATCCTGGAAATAGCTGTAGAACCATTTTAAGGTAGAACCCCTAATTCCCAAATTTTCAAGCTTTTTTAGTAGAATAGAATGGTCAACTGTATCGAATGCCTTCGCGAGGTCGATAAAGATACCTACGGCAAATTCATTTGCATCGATTGCTTTTGTAATTCTGTCCTCCATGTCTAATAAAGCCATATAGGTGGAGTGACCCTGTTGGAAGCCATGTTGGGTTTGGTGTATTAGGTTGTAAGTGTTAATATAATTACTGAGTCGATCGGAAGATAAAGAGAAAGAAGGAGAAAGAAAGAGATGCAGACAAAAAGACAGTCAGGCAGACAGACAAACAGGCATACATACTCCTGTATACGTCTAAGGTGATGTTTGGTAACCGCGAAGAATATGAAAAGAATACACGCTTTGTCAGACAAGGACTCAAGAAAAACGTGGTCCACAGTCAGACAGTCAGTTTGGTTTTGTCGAGTAACCAGAAACAAGTGTCTAACTGCAGGACATGGTCGAAGTACATAAGAGCTCCAACCACTCAATGAACATCTTGAAGACCACATTATTAGTTTATGTTGAGCAACGCTGAGTCATATTGAAGATGATTAACGCCACCCTCCTCTTTTATCCGTGCTTCAGACTGGCTTCACCAGGAAACCACACTAGAGTAGGTTCTAACTGGACCGCATACAGAGCGCAGTGAAAGATAACAAAGTGGATGAGATAAGCAACAGAACAGCTTTGATGGATTTTACGCAACGCATGCAACAGGAAGAGAAGATAAAACAGTCAGAAAACAGACGAAGAACGGGAAAAAACGAACGTGGGGAAGGAGTAGCGAGAAGAAGTAGAATAAGAAGAGGAGGAGGCGGAGGAGGAGGGAGAAGGAGGAGGAGGAGGGAGGAGGACGATCAGGAGGGAGGAGGAGAGGATGTGATGGTGATGGTGGTGGCTGTTGTTGTCGTTGTTGTTGTCGTTGTTGCTGTTGCTGTTGTTGTTGTTGTTGTTGTTGTTGGTGGTGGTGGTGGTGGTGGTGGTGGTGGTGGTGGTGGTGGTGGTGGTTTGCTAGCAATGATGATGATGGCAACAATGACTCATTCAACGGCTCATCTCATCCTGTAGCCACAACTCCCACCCACCCGTTTCGAATACTAATCGTCAACTCTTGAAATAAGTTAGAAATTATGAGGTTCACTAAGCGGTCACTTTTGACAAGCAGCTCACCACACATAGACAAAAGTAACTAATTAAGTTAGGGATGCAATGAGAGTTTCATACAAAACATTTAGCGGCAGTTACTCGTTCAATCAGTAGATGGCGGCACATACAATACTAGTGATTCTAAAACTATTCGATAGAGGGCGAGACACCCGTAGTTGATCGTTGCATTGTTAATCGGTAGAGGGCCTGAGATTGCACCATTCCATATGTTCTGTTGCTATCGCTGGTATTTTACGAACAGCGGGGTCCTTAAAGAGGGGAGGCTTGAGGGTGAAAAGCGTTAAGGGAGTAAGTATCCCTGTAGCAGAGGTAGAATTTTGCGCAGCCTAAAAATACTCCTAAAAGTCTTGTCAGTTCAAACAGAACAGGATAACTCCAACGCGTCATTAGTAAAAGAAATACCCGTATTGCAATTTGTCAGCGTGCAATACGGGTAATTCTTTACTAATAACATGACGCAGATAGCCAAGCGGTCCTGCTGTCATTGTTTGTAATTATGTAGGCACGTATGCTCGTAAAACGTATGTATGTATGTACAAGTATGTATGCATGCATGCACATGTACGTATACGCATGCCTTCTACAAAGGCATCTAAAAACCCCACGCAGAATAAAGTTTATGGGGCTTAGAATGCAATGCAATACAATGCAATGCTTAACAATATAATGCAGTACCACACTCCAACTTACCTACTTGACCTTTGTCGACCTGTGTCGGGTACTCGGAGTAGTCGCTCCCTACGCTCAGCGGGGAAGGGGGGGGATCTCAGTCCCGTTTGTCCGTACCTCTATCAATTAAAGATCTATGCGCTTTTTCTGTGATGAGCTTGGCGGTTTGAGCTGCGCCTGTTCCCTGGGACCTAGGTCAGTCTCTGACAGATTCTATAACTGTTCTTTTTGATCGTGCTGGATTCGGGAGCACTTCTGAGTAGTGTCCTTGAACGGGCGCGATATAAATACTTGAATGAATGAATGAACAACAATGACAATAACTCCGCCACTGATCGTACACTGTCAGTGCCAGTCCCAAGCCTGGATGAAGGAGGAGGGCGACACTAATGATCTTTGTTATCACACAGTGTCGTTAAACTGAAACTACTACTACTGAACATAATACAATGCAATAAAGTGCCGTTCGATAGCATTTCATGAGCTTTGGTTACTTTACAAGAAACTGTATTCTTGTTACCTGGTCTTTGTCTTATTCTCTCCTGCCGCAGCAGCCGCTCCATCTTCCGATCGATTGTTCTGGCGGTGGCGCCTTGTATGTCGTCGCCCTACCCTCGGTGACCTCTTGGCCCCGGCCGCCCCGTTTCCATCGCCCTCTTCACGGCTGGATGAAGAGGTTGACGACGATGACGACGACGAGGCAGACGACTTGGTCTTCTTCTTACGTCGGTACCTCTGGAGGACGGAGTCCTTCGGTAAGGGAAGAGTCTCTGGGAAGAGGGATGATCCGGGTCTGTTGAAGGAGTCCTGTCTGTCCAGCATCCGTCTCAAGTACCGATCCGTATCGCTGAATTCTGCAGTCATCCGTAAACCGGAAGTGTCCCAGTGCATTTCGGGAAACGTCGATGAGTTCCTCGGTTGAGCAGACGAAACTGAGGAGTCCCAGGACGCTTTCGAAGATGGCGTCGTTTCCGGAAATCGAGGAAGCGCTGGACCGGAAGTTGGAGCCGTGGAGCCTGAGGTGACTTCCGTTTTCGGTGTCTTGCCAGCGGATGGTCTTCGTCCGGGTGGGAACTCCTGATGGATCTCCGCCAGCGTCTGATCCAGAAGATTCAGGGTCAGGGTCAGCACCGCGTCCTCTCTGACCGGATATTCGAAGGATTCCGGAAGAGATGTTGCCACATCCAGTGTTGATCCAGTCCTTAGGGAATTATGACTTCCATCGATCGTCAGTTCATGTGGTGGTAATAGCACTTCCCTACCGTCTGATGGTTGTCCTTTGTTGTCGCTAAGCTCCGTACCAACTGCGCTGGTTTCCAGCTGGAATGACTTCGCCAGGGATTCTGTATCAGTGGCAATCGTCGACAGCATCGCCATGGGAACGCCCGGTGCACTGGTATCCATGGCAACAGAGTTTAGCATGGAGATTGCCTTCTCCAGCGAGGACATGGCAGACGCCATGGTTGGTTCAGCCAGGACTACGTCTCCCACCATTCCAGGCTGGGAAGAAAGTGGAGCAGTAGAAGTTGTCGACACCAACGAAGTCGGTAAAATGTAGGTGGAGACGTTGACCTTTCCAAAGGACGTTGTTGAGATTGTGATTGGTCGGGAGGCGGGCCCTGCACTTGATCGGCACGGTGCGACAAAGGAGTTCTCGCTTTGGACTGGCTGGCCCACGTTCGAAGCACTTGTGATTGGTCCATCAGACGCCGCCCAGTAAGGCTGTTTGGAGCTGGTGATTGGCTGTACGACGGTTGACGTAAAGAGGTTTGTAGGACCGTCTATTATTGGCTGCACGTCTGTCTTAGGCAAGTTCATGAATGGATCTATAAGAGCTTTCAAGGCAAGCGACGATGAGACTTTTGCAACCGAGTCTCTGATTGGTTGTTGGACAGATGGTGGGTGTTGACCTATGATTGTAAAGACGTCTGTTATTGGTTTGGTTGTCGTGGCAGACTGCAGGGAGTAACTTCGCTGTGGTCGAATTTCTACTTCTGTTAATATTTGTTTAAGTTTTGATTGGTTGTCACGCGGTGAAGTCTGCGAAATGAAGGCATTTGATTGGCCGGCTGTTTTCGAGATGGGCATAGCATCGATCTTATTGGTCCCAGTTTTTCCAAGCCGCGATGACGGATGAAGTTCAAAGGGCTCGTTTGCGCTTGCGCGATTGGTTCTTCCGGGCGTTTTCCCGCACTCCGCGTCGGGGACGATGTTCTCGAGGCTGCAGGATTTCAATGCCCTGAAAGTTCTCGTCTTTTCTGGAACGGGGTACTCAAGGTCTAACGGTCGAAGTCCAATACCAGAGAAGATGAGATTGAAGTCGATTGGGGTCTGTTCAGGCACGACGCTGTCCAGCTGACCCCTCTTCGTTGACCGTTCCAGCTCAAGAGGACCTCGACCTTGTCCCAGGCTCAAGGCCGGCACCGTCCAGTTGGCGTACTCCGCTTGGAGCTGGACTTCCGCTATCGCTGCAGCCTTCGATGCCTTCGTCTTCGTGAAGGCAGAGTTTGGACTCGGCACAAGACGCAGACCTCGAACTGGTGACAGCTGTCCGGGAGATTCGTAGGACGGAGCAAAGGCAGGCGGGACGGATTGAGGGACGGACACCTGTTTGGCAGAAGGACTGGGATCGGGTTCCGGGACGTTGTCGTATTCAGCGCTCAGGGTGCGCGGTCTGGTGGTCGCAGCCGGAACCTGGTCTGCAATCCTGGTGATACTGATCTTCGTGTCTTTGATCTGTACTTGCATGCTGTCGGCGTTGGCTGGGAGGGTCAGGAAGGTTCCCGGAAGGGTCTGGCTCTGCTGAGCTCCAGACTCCGTCTTCTGGGAAGCACTAACGGGAAGCATTAAGGCGGCTGGGGCGGAGCGGGGATCCGGAAGCGTAGCAGGGCACAGGTTGGTCTTCGACGATGCCAACTTGAGGATGCCATTGTCTTTGAGGGAGACAGATTCGCAACTACTGCTACTGCTGCTACCGTGGCGCCGCAGAATTGGACGAAAGCTGTCGAAAACAACGATCAGACTAATGTAGGCTAATGTAACTGTAACATGATGTAAATGTCAATGCGATCTACATGAAATGTTATGCGAAAGAAGAGGAAGGAGGAGGAGGTCGAGGAGAACGAGGAGTAGAAGGAGGAGGAGGAGGAGGAGGAGGAAGACGAAGGAGAGAAGAAGACGAAATAGGAGGAGGTGGTGAGTAGATCAGCGGCGAGTTAGAGGACTGGCTACCCGCCTTCATAAGCCGAGGCTAAGAAAATGAAGTCGCTGACACTTCATACTCATGGTTGCCTCTTCTTAGTATTCTAACAATTTCATGAATATTTAAAATAAACTTTAATTAGCCACAAATGCTTTAAATTTTATGACATTTAGTGCTTGATAATTATTCGCTCACCCCATTTCGGATGCCATTCGCCTATCCGCGCCAATTCGCGTTTTAGTATCAACGGTGACGACGCGCAGAGCAGACCGATCACGTGATCTGGAGACGTCGTTGCTTTGTCTGTCGTCAGAGGGCCTGGAAAAAGAGTATTCCGATCGGAGCCCGGAGTTGGGAGAGGTGGGACGGATGGATCGCTGCTTCAGGGAAGAGAGGCGGGTGGAGGACCCCGTGTACTGGCTAGAGGTCACTAGGTCAGATGTTCGGAGGTCAAAGGTCGGCTGGTGGAAGTAATTCGCGTCATTCTTTGATGTCGCCGGAACATTTGTACCTGCTGCACCTGAAACAAGAGTGTTTTTTGTAAGAACAACAGAGCAGCATCGAACGAACCTCAAACAATAACCTTTGTCGGCAATTTTCAAGTGCATCATTCGTTCAGCTGAGCCTGAACACTGTTCCAAAAGACCCCAGTCAATCAACTGACTCTCCCACTCTTCTATCCATCCATCCATCCATCCATCCATCCATCCATCCATCCATCCATCCATCCATCCATCCATCCATCCATCCATCCATCCATCCATCCATCCATCCATCCATCCATCCATCCATCCATCCATCCATCCATCCATCCATCCATCCATCCATCCATCCATCCATCCATCCATCCATCCATCCATCCATCCATCCATTTATCCATCCCATCCATCAGACTCATCCATCCATCCATCCATCCATCTTATTCCATCCATCTATCCATCCATCCATCCATCCAATCAAATCCATCCATCCATCCATCCATCCATCCATCCATCCATCCATCCATCTTATCCATCCATACTTACATATATCGATACATCCATCCATCCATCCATCCATCCATCCATCCATCCATCCATCCATCCATCCATCCATCCATCCATCCATCCGTGTCCATCTATATCCATTTGTATCCATGTGATAATATACCACCATCACCATCATCACCATTTCTTATTATCATAATTGTAGTTGCTATTGTTATTAATTTATTGCTAAAAATGGTCCTTGTTATACCTGTTGTTATTACTCTTCCGTTGTATTCTTCCTTCCACTGATTGTTGGCTTTCGAAGGATCTCTGGAAATGAACCTCTTCCTTCCTGCAAATAAAACAACATGTATAGGAGATAATTATTACGACACCAATAGACGAAACAAAAATCAGCTTCGGCCTAATGTTAACATATAGATAAAACGAAGACAATGGTTATTGAGTAAGCCAAAGACACAATGATAACTATCAACATCCAATCAAAAGTCATTGAACTAGTCAATCAAATCATGGGGTTCAAACTTCCAATAACCGCAGATGGCAACACAATGAAATATGCAAAAAGTTGAATTGGTAGCGCATAAGAGGCATTCGGAAAACTGAACATATGGAGAAGCAGAGAAAAAGCAATAAAACCTATATATATATAGATGAGACGATATATATATATATATATATATATATATATATATATATATATATATATATATATATATATATTCGTTTATTGAGAAAACAATCTGACAAAAACGCAGAAATGCTAACATGAGTGATAATGAATAATTAAAGTTCATTAGAAAGTCTTAGAATAAACTAGTAAATATTTTTATATAAAGATCTGGGAATAAATTGAGAGTTGTCCTTTGTGTGGGAGAGTATGGTTGTGTGCTCTAGGTCTTAATTGGTGAGAGGAGAGGGGTCGGAGTGGAGGTAGGAGTTGGTGAAGTACATGCCTTTTTTACGATGATACAACCCTTTGCATGCCTATACGGATGCTGGACAATGCGGAAGCAAGACGAGAAAAGAATTCCAACGGCAGAAATGAGTCAGCTACGGAAAATTGCAGGAATTTCGTGACTACAGAGAATCAGAAGTGATGACTTAAGACAACCCATAAACAAATTAAACATCCCACAACAACTCTGTTGAACACAGTCGTTCAGCGTAGACTCCGATGTTTTCGTCATGTCGAAAGAATCCCACACATTGCACTGTTTGCAAGCTTCGAAGGAAATATAGCCTAAACAAAACGCGTGTTCAAAGAATGAGATAGAAATAAAAAGGGGTATTGAATTTAAGATTTCGGCCTGGTATGTAATTTTATATGAAGGAAATGCCCCCGGGGTATTTACGTAAGCTCTATAATTATTTCAGGTTTAGCTGGTCGCGGAAATTCCTTATGCGTCTCGAGGGGAACTTTTTGTTCCCTTCGGGCACATTGGGAAGATGCAGCGTTGTGCCTTTTCAGTGGTTGGGCCGACCACCTGGAATCACCTTCCTTCAGATCTACTTGTTTTTTTTAAAACCAGGGACTCTGCGTCTACGCATTTTAAAAGCATGCGAAACCTGTTCTCTTTCGCCAAGGTTGTCTTGGGTCCTTGGGATCGATGTATTTCAGTGAAGATCTCTATAGGCCTACTATTCGTCCCAAGGTGAGGTCAACGTCAAAGACCCTTATAGCCGTAAGGTGTCGCTAAGTATGTGTATACGGTGTTCTTTTTATAAATCTTGAAATCGCTGTCAAAGGACACTCAGGCTATCGTCAAATACGTTTATAAGCTTATAAGATCGACAGCTTTGTATGGTTCCGAAAATAGCTCGAAAGGGTGAGACACATGGTCGCCCTCAACGACTCTGGCCGTGGTAAGGTGTCGCTAAACGCGGAATAATGCAAGCTATGATTAAACACCCTTAATACGCTTTCGGCCAACGCTTAAATTGACACTGTGGCCGTTACGTTGTCATAAATATTAGTATCAGATCAAATCTATTACAAACATATAGTTGAACACATTCCTTATGATTAAAATACCAATAAACACAAAATATGTGTGATTAATGGTCATTTCATTATTTCATTGCATTTTCTAATGATATTACATTGTTTCATAGGAAAATGTTTAATGAAATGTTTAATTAAGTATTCTGTCATGTAAATAATTGTTAACATGCATTCTTGTAAATAGATGTATGTTAAAATAAAATGTGTATATAATACATATATATATATTACACATCTGTGCTGAATTTCTGTTTGCAAATAGCATTACATGTTATTTTAGAAAACTTAAAGAAGTACTGTTAATAACTTTGTAAACATATTTGAAAAGAGCTAAAATAGCCAAAAAAAAGAGCTGATATAGCCAAAAAAGAGCTGATATAGCCAAAAAAGAGCTGAAATAGCCACCAAAAAAAAGAAACAAAAGGAGAAAAAGGAAAAAAAAAAAAGGGAAAAAGATGTTAAAAAAGAATTACAATAAAAAGAGCCAATGGGCCAAACATAACGGAGATACAATACTTTAATATGTATCAAATCAAATAATATGTATCTATCAAATATTGTTAATATTGTTAATAAGATTGAGGAGAAAACAGTTATTAACATTATACGGAAAATGAACTTAATCCGTCAGAAACTTTAAATACGTCTACATCTTATCAGAAACGGAATCAAAGCCAAGAAAAGAAAAAGAAAACTGTTGATAGAAATTATATGAAAATGAACTTAAATCGTCAGAAACTTTAAATACGTCAGCATCTTATCAGAAACGGAATCAAAGACGAGAAAGGAGAAAGAACATTTGTGAGAACATTACAAGAAAATGAACGGAAATACATCAACAACTTTAAAGACGTCAACAGCCTTTGTAGCTATAGGATGTCGTTAAATATTGGATTAATAATAATAATACGTTGTACTGTTACACAGAACTCAGTTGTCGATTGTAATCACTCATGAGATAAGCAAACTGATCATAAATATTATGTGCAAAATAAGATATTTCAATTCTTTATCTCTTATCATTCTATGCAATATAATTATATGTTTCAGTTTTAGTAGAGTGACCTATAGTAAGTATACGTATAAATATACATGTATGCAGGCATGTAGGTAGGTAGGCCTACATGTAGGTAGTTAGGTAATGTATGTTTTTTTTGTATGTATGCATGTATGTGTATGTATGCAATGTTATGCATGTAGGCATGTATTCATGGATATATGCGTATTATATATGTATGTGTGCATGAATGTATGTACTATGTATGCACGCATCGTTTTAGCATTAAAATCTCCGAAAGACAGCATGGTTCAGGTAATTAGGATTTAATTAATTGCTTCTAATACAAGAGTCGTCGTTTCCATGGCAACAGAGTGCAAAGGGTGGATGGGTATACGACGTCACAGCAGCAGTCTACAGGAGAAGAGTTTCTATAGCAGAGACTTCAAAGGCCGCATTCAAGTCTGGAGTCAGAACTTGGACGCAAAACAGACACAACTGGTACACAGTGAAATTACTTTTCTATCCAGCACACCGTGACCTTATACACTTATATAAAGGATATTGGGTTCGTCTTGGAGTACAGCCACGTTTGACAACGTATGTCTGTATGTAAGTATGCATATTTGCATGTATGTCTACAGTTTTACGTATATACAATTTTTATACATGCACGTATGCATGTGTGTGTATTATGCATGCATGTAACTACGTGCATTATACATGTAGGTATTGAAGGCTTCGAAGCACTTCAGTTCATTTCTGAACGTCGAATTCCGTTAAGATGCTGCAAGACGCCGATGTACCAGTTTGCATGCATGCACTACAAGTTGGAACACACGCACGCACATATGTATGTATAACTGTATATTTGTATGTTTGTGTGCATGTATGTATGCATGTTATGTATGTATATATGTGCGTATGTGGGTGTATTTGTGTGTGTATGATGTAGTAATAATGTTGTAGTATGTATATGTACAGTATAGTTATG
>JACEVL010002889.1:0-16625 GCA_020284085.1 Aporrectodea caliginosa
GATTAAACAGAATGAATGGGTGTATGCATGTAGGCCTAGGTACATAGGCGCAACCACCCTATGGGATCCGTGGGACGCGTCCCGCCCAACTTTGGAACAGGCTGGGACGGTCCCCCAACTTTTGAAAATTGTGAGGCAAACAAGAGCCCAAAAATGCACTCCATTTGGTATCAAATGCTCAAAATTGCGTCGGCTTCTGGGGCTCCGCCCCAGACCCCGATGGGGAGCTTACGACGCTCCACCGGTGACCCGTCAGAACGGCCCAGGACAAATCGGCCCCGACAAATCGGCCCCAACAAATGGGCCCAAAAACGGCCCCAACAAAACAGCCCCCGTCAAAATGGCCTCGACAAAACAGCCCCGTCACATCGGCCCCCGTCAAATCGGCCCCAGTCATATCGGCCCCAGTCATATCGGACCCATACAAAATATCCAATGTTCCAAGTACTTTAAGCTTACGCTGACAAACTATATGTTGAAATGAGACCTCAAGCGACGGTTCAGCTGGACAATGGACTAGGAGCGTGTACATCGTCTAATGCTAACTGGTTGGCGTATTTAATTATTGAAATGCTTTCAATGACAACAATCATAAATCCAACTTCTATTTACGCAACGAATTATTTTTCATAAATCCAACTTCCATTTTAACCCCAAAATTATTTTCAGCAATCCAACTTCCATGTTAAACTGACCACATAAAATAATTTGGCAACGTAAACTACGGTTTTAATAATCCGAGTTCTATTTACGCAAAGAATTCTTTTCATCAATCCAACTTAAAAGTACTTGGGACATGGGATATTTTGTTAGGGGCCGATGTGACTGAGGACGATATGACTGGGGCCGATTTGACGGGGGCCGATTTGACGGGGCCAGATATGACGGGGTCGATATGACAGGGGCCGTTATGACGGGGGCCGAAATGACGGGGCTGTTTTGTCGAGGCCATTTTGACGAGAGCCGTTTTGTCGGGGCCGTTTTGTCAGGGCCCATTTGTCGGGCCGTTTTGTCGGGGCCGATTTGTCCTGGGCCGTTCTGACGGGATACCCGCTCCACCATACCCACCCCTAGTCGTTAGGGGCTTCTTGCCTTCGGCAATCACAGCTTCGCACCTTCGGCGCTCGCAATTCCCCCCCCAACCAGACATTCTAGTAGGTCCCCCAACTTCTGGACCGTGGTTGCGCCCCTGCCTATGAATGTAAATGAATGCACTCCACGCAGGCTTATGTAAGCCTATGTGTGTAAGTTTGTATGTACGTAGGCTCATGTAAAAGCAAGCACTCGAGCACTATCTGTGCAGCCTAAACAACATGATAGTCATTAAAAACAAAAACTTAATCGACGAGCTAACAGTTCTCAGAGATAACTACTGTAGTCACAAAATTATAATGGCTACTTCCGCAGGCATGCAGAGCCAAAACTATAATTCAATTCAAATTAACTACCAGACACCATGTTTGAAATCCCAGAATTAGGTAGCGTCGAAGAGAATAGAAGGAAAGACGACTGGCAACGGGAATGATAAGCTCACAATATCTCGACCAAAATGTCAGACATCCTTAAGAATGCAAAATCAACATAATATTATGGCCTGCATAAATTATGTCTGTTGATTGGAACAAAGGTCAAGCTGGCTGTCAAGAAGAACAAGATTCTTTCGAACAGATTCAATTACAGGGAACACTGTTGTAAATTTTGTGTGTGATCTCCTATATGCACATAGTATAATTTGTAGTAGTGAAACTTTTAGTATGTAATTTTTCTAATTAGTGTAGTATACGCAGGTCTGCTTTCCTGAGAATGCTGCATACCTGTGTTTTCCTTTTCCCATGCTACCATATTAATTTTGGTGAATAAAAGACAAAACAGCCCCGATTATCCGCTACTCTATGTATTTCTGTTATTATGATAAATAATAGGGAAATGCTATTTTCTATACTCGAAATGCGTAAGCTTGTGAAACTGCCTACAAAGAAAGCCGCTTACCTTCGATTTCACCAATGAAGTTCACACAACTTTCTTCTACAGACACATCGACTTCTGATTTTTTTAACCGGAAATTGATGGACTGAATTTCTCTTTCAATCATGGATTGGCATTGTTGTTCCAACTCCACTCCTCTCGCACATAAGTCCGAAAATGCGCGACAGATGTCACTAGCTAATCCATTAGCCATTATCTTCCGACAGTAAGAATTGTAAGTTTCTAAGCAAGATAGATATGTATCAATATCATCTGTTGCCATTTGGATTTCTTTCAGTTTGCTTTGTCTTGTCGAACATAGACCTTGCAGAAGAAAGGCTTCATGCTTATCTATCAACTGTTTCAGTATTTCTTTTCTATTTGCTATATCACATTCTACTTTTGTCACTCTTTCCTGTATGTCTTCCTTCACCTCCAGGAACTCTGCCTGCTTCATCTGAGCTGCTGATCCACATTCTTTTAGTGCTTGAATATTGCTTTCGATCTGTTTCCTAAATTTGCTAACGTGACAACCTTTATGACCATTATGGTTGTCAATGAAACAGATGGCACAAACAACTGCTTTGCAATCAGCACAATATACATCCAGAACTGTTTGTCCATGTGATTCACAAACATTTGTTGCCGAATCGGTCATCAAATTTTGACCACTATCATGTTCATTAATTTCTATCAATTTATGATTCTGATTCAGTTTAAATTTTCTATGTTGTTTGCTGCATTTTGCGCAATACCTCTGTTTGCAATCAACACAGTATGTGTCAGCTGCTCTTATTTCTCTGCCATCTTCTTTATTTTCCTCTACACATACATCGCATAGAGCTCTTGAAGTCGCCGACTGATCTGAAACATTTCCCAATTGTATCAGCTTCTCAATGAAGAAATGTTTGGGAAGTCCGAGAAATCCTTCTTGTGGAATCTTAAAAGGTCGTCTACAGATTGGGCAAGGCATCTCATCTCCAGGTCCTTTGTTGGTTTTAAGCCCAGTCTCTTGGATACACTTCATGCAGAATGTATGAATGCATGGCAAGACTTTCGGATCGGTGTAGACTTCGGTGCATATACAACATGTAATCATTTCGTCAAGATCACCTTGCTTGGCTATATCACCACTACCTAAATCCTTCGTAGCCATTTTCTAATGTACACGGATCCCAAAATCGAAAGCACTTTCGATTTCTCTATCGGCATAGGTCTGTAGGCGTAATGGGATCTTTGCTATCAAATGTACACATATGGAAGAAAACGAATTTTGGTCGAGTAGGCCTAAATACGACAAACTCCGGTAAATAATATTATAGTCTACCTGCTCGCAGATGTAATATCGATCGAACTAAAGTTACTAAGCAGTTTAAGTTGCACAATGAAAGTAGGCTATTATATTTACTCTAGTGTATATGCAGATATACAGCCTCACTATAATTTTGACCGCTGCTCTTCGCTGACCTACTTAATCAAGCTCAACGTATATATATGTTCTTTGTTACTTGCAAAATGAATCTGACTATGATTTCGTACCGCTTACGACGATGACTTGGCTGCAGATTAGCCGTAATAAATAGACCTAGAAGAATTTACGAAACTAGTAATAGATTTAAGTAAGTAAGTAAGTAAGTATATCCTTTATTATACCAATTGCTAACCGCATTTTGGTTTACAAGAGAATCACATTTATGTGTTGGGCTAACCTAACATGTCATAAAAGTTTTGGTGTGCTATCTCTCCTCGGCATTAAACGCATGCGTAAATCATCCGCAATATAAATGTTTTACGTGTTTGGATTCGGAATAAATGTGCAAGCAATCAAGACATTGACTACAGTCCGATCTTATTAGGTTTTGTTCCCAGGGTCCAGCTAGCTTAAGAGTAAACAGTAAACTGCCTTCCTAGAAATCTGTAGTGTATTGAATGCGTAATCTGCGATCTTAAGAACCTTTGCATATGAATATATTAACCCTCGGGCTACCAAGAGGGTGGTTACCACCCCCTCCTATGTTCTTTGCTTCGCAAACTTGTTCCATATGGAATATAATTTCGACATTTTAGGTAGCAGTAGGAGGTTCATTTTCGCACATTTTGAGGTTAACACCATGGTGGTATCCCACGCCATTCAAAAGTTATACCCGATATAGCCGAGATACCAGAGGGGTGGATACCATCATACCACCCACCCCCTTAGTTTTTCCGAGGTTATAGCGTAACTTATTCATTATTCTTCATGGAAGAGAAACAAAATTTTGCATTCTTCAGAGGGAATGCAGGGCTTCATTTGCTTTCCTACTGATTTGTCTTTTGAAAGCTGGAAGTTATCAAAATAAACAATAATACGCGTTATTTGTGTGAAAATGGTTGAATGCAGCATCACAACGTAAACCGATATTTCTATGTAAACGTTTGTCAATAGCTACCGATTTAGAACTTATATTAACTGAAACTGATGCTTAAGATGAAGTGAGAAGCCAGTTTGCTGGAAGCATTCACACAAAACAAAGGGGAATAACTTGCAATAACTGCAAGGCCACCGACATTATTTGACTGCCGCGTGAACAATAACGTCAAGTCTTGTTTCATGTTGCCTTTAGATTTCGCTGCACCTAACACAGACTACGGACTAGTTTTTAGGCTATTGTTACAAATGAAGCCTCATTATATTTATAGTGTTCTTGGATACATAGATCAGTTTCAAAACACACGTAATCTTATATTTGTTTATCCAACAAGTACAAGATGTACGCAATAATATAAATATCGCTAATTAGGACGGTTCCGTTGCTAAAAATTATGTAATTTCGAGGTGCATTCACATAATTGACAACTAAATATACCATTTTGTTCATAAATGAATTGTATTGTATTGTATTGTATTGTATCTAAAGATTTATATAGCGCCTCTCTCAGAGTAACTATTCAGAAGCGCTCTCAGCACGAAAACCCCGGGGGAAAAGAAACGTCTTTAAAGACCGAGAGACCAAAGAGGAAAAACTAGTCATTAGTTTAGCCCTTAATGAGGGGGAGGTAAATCCAAGTAGAGGGACCAACCACAGCAAATGCCCGGCGTTGAGCCAAGGCAGTCCTAGTCCTAGGAACAAAAAGATCTAGCCAATCAGCAGAGCGCAAGGAACGAGATGAGGTCGCAGATAACGGCTTTCGCATGTAGTCAGAAAGATACTTTGGGGCACTGCTCAGCTGCGCCTTTGAGACTAGAAAGAGGATCTTATAATGGATGCGCGCAGTGATAGGAAGCCAGTGCAAGACATCAAGCATATATGTAGAGATATGCGAAAAGCGAGGGAGTCGGGCTATAAGCCTAGCTGAAGCATTTAAGACCGATTGAAGGGGAGAAAGACGCTGCTTCGGGAGGCCCATAAGAAGTGAGTTGCAGTAGTCAAGTCGGGAACAGATAAAGGCATGAACTATGGCGGTAAAGACAGAAGGAGAGACCGATCGTCTGATGGCTCTGAGACGCCTCAGTTGAAAGAAGCAGGAGCGAGTCAGGTTAGATATGTGCTCCGTGAATGTGAGGGAGGAGTCAAGCGTGACACCCAAGTCACGGACACTAGAAGAGTATGTGTAGGCAGGGAATTTCTCGGTCAGCAATTGAAAGTCAAGTTTGGAAAGCTGTTGTCTAGTCCCAAACCAGATCAACTGAGTCTTTGTAGCATTTAGGCAGAGTCGGTTAGTCGACATCCAGTAGTGAAGATCAGAAGCAAGACAATCAATAGAACCGACTAGGGATAGTTGATCAGATGATGGACCATGAACGAAAGCTTGGGTATCATCTGCATAAAGATGGCCATTTGCCCTGTGTTTAGAAAATAAGAGCGAGATGTCGGCAGTAAAAAGAATGTAAAGGATGGGTCCGAGTACCGAACCCTGGGGAACGCCAAATTTAACCCCAACCCACTCAGTCCTGGAGTCTCCAAGGACAACCATCTGCGTGCGATCAGTGAGGTAGGATTTAAACCAAAGGAGGGGAATACCAGAAAGGCCACATGATAACTCTAATCGCTGAATCAGAATCTCGTGGTCCACCATATCAAAAGCAGAAGAGACTTCAAAAAGCGCCAAGACAGAGAGGTGAGATTGGTCAATAGCTACATATATATCCGACAGAAGGGATAAGAGAGCAGTTTCTGTTGAATGGTGACCCCCTGAATCCAGATTGGGCTGTCGGGAGAAGTCCAGCTTGTTCAAAGTAGGGAAGAAGCTGAAGTGAAACTAGTCTCTCAAGGGTCTTCGAGAGGAACGAAAGATTGGAAATGGGCCGGTAATTTTGACAGGCATTTTGGTCTAGATTTTGTTTCTTCAGAGTTGGGATAACGATGGCCCGCTTTTGGGAGGCAGGGAGATAACCTAAGCTTCAGTGAGTGACCTGTTACATGTAAATACATAAACTAGAAAAGGAGCTAAATCATCTAAAGTGTTAACCATGACAAATGGGGGAAGAAGGTCGAGTTCACACGATTTTTTTGTTCGAAGATCCAATTATTTGACGATGTTCCGTTTCAAGAATTGGGCGGAAACCTCCAAAACTGTTTTCCGTGTGTGAATACTGCGGAGGAGGGGCATCAGCTGTCGTCGCACGAAGGTTGTCAATCTTCTGTGTCATCATTTGGAGGAAATCGTTTGCAGAGAAAGCAGAGAAAGCAGAAGAACCGGGCGAGCGCTTGCCCTGTCCCAGTAGGCCGGAGATTGAGGACCAGAGACGTTTAGGGTTGTCCTTATGCTGTGTGACGAGGCTTTCCCAGTGGTGTGCCTCTTTCTGACGATATAAGCGGTGCATCGATCGAAGTTGGGCCACCCACCCGCAGCGATCGGCAGGTTCACGAGATCGCAATGGTGAATCAACTGCTCTATTACTTGATATGATATGTGAAACCAAGCCCGAAATCCAGGGGATGGTTGTAACCACCACGCTTGGTAGCCAATGTCACAAAAAACCTTGGTAGCCTGATGGTTAATGACCACTCACCCTCGTATGCTTTTGAGGGTTTCTTAAGATATGTTTTATGAAAATCCAGATACAATGTACTTACATACATTCCGAGGCTAAGAAAACGAAGTCGCTAACACGCTAACTCTGAACATCGATGCTATTTTCTGCTGTCAACGGGAATCTGTGGTTGGTTCCTCGTGTGGTTCCGCCACTGGTGACTGTTCCAGCTTACTGTGCATTAGCCTACTTTGCTAACGCTTCTTCTCACATTAGCATTCTTCTTCGCACTCTTCGCATTCTTCTTTACATTCTTCTTCGCATTCCACTTCTTCTATTTTCTAACCATAAATTTGTACAGTTGCTATTTTCCTCTTCTTGCAAAAAAAGAAGTCGCTAACACGCTAACTCTGCACAGTGCACATCAATGCCATCTTCAGCTGTCGTCGGGAATCTGTTGGTTGGTTCCTCGTGTGTGCGTGGGCCCGCCACTGGTGACTCTTCCAGCTTACTGTGCATTATTTTTGTTAAACCAGTTGCATAACCGCACTCTTTTGTACATACATCTGACTTACTCACTTACTCTTTTTCATCCATCTCTCTGATAGAATATCTCTTTTAGCATCGTCACAAGAGTGCATAAGGTATCTGGCTTGAGCTGAAACCGTTCTCCATGGTTTGTAATTATTCGCTAGAACAGTCCATTGAAGGCCTGTATGTAAGGAACCAGAAAATTAATGAGGCAACTGTTGCTAATCAAGTTGAAACTTGTGAGCCTTAAGTTTAAAGAAATCAACAGCACCAAATATCTGACAGACCGTATAGAACTAGGATTTGGAAGTGTTGAAATATCTTTTAACCTTTACGGGATTTGAACCTAGTCCTCAATGTTGACATTTCAGTTGACATTTCCCCCATCATTAAGGGCTAAACTAATGACTAGTTTTTTATTACGATTTCGAGGTTCGTTCACGTTTATCATACATTAGTAATTTTAACATCGACCTTAACTATACGCGATTATAGCAGGTAGTCACTGACTTCCATGCGTGTACTTCAGATGGTTCTGGGATCTAGGTTAATGATGTCTGTTGAAAAATCCAACGTCTGGTAGTTTCCTTTATTTAACGATATCTTATGGCTGCCAGAACCGTTGACGTCGACTTTACGTAACCTTACAGATCATTGCCGAAGTTTGAATTCATTGTAACATCTGAAACCGTTAGTTGCGTATTATAGTCAAAGGTAGCACATATTTCAAGGTGTATAAATTGAGCTTGTATTTATGAAAATACAAAATAGAGTTGTGTTAATCCTTTAATATGAGGCATCCAATCTTACAATTAAATAAATTCCGCCACTGCCGTTTTCCGATAGTGCCAGTCCCAAGCCTGGATAAAGGCGAGGGTGACGCTGACCATCCTTGTTGCGACTCAGCATCGTTATACAGTAACTACAACTACTATTACTAAACCTAAATGTCTATTATTTGATAGACTGTGGCAGCTTAATAAATTGACATTAAAGCTAATTGGGAATCAATTAATTTTTACAAGAAACAGAGAACTTATTCGTCAGCACGATTTAATTAGACTCGCCAGCAGAAACGACGAAATTAAGGGAATTAACAGATAAGATAAAGAAAACGGCTTTCATAATGATGGGAAGAAGATGATGATGAAGAATGCGATTATGATGATTAAGAGGACCATCGATGATAATGATTAAGAATATGGAAAACGTAAGAATTAAAACATTGTTAAAACTTGGACACTAAAAATTTATTGCAATTTTTTTAAATACTTGTTATGTAAGGGTCGTGAAGTTGAAGTTTGCGTGACTTACGTTTTAACCCTCGGGCTACCAAGGGGGGGGGGTGGTTGCCACCCCCTAGGTTTTTTTCATCTCAAACTTTTTCTGTATGGAATAAAAATTTGACCTTTTAGGTAGCTGTAGGGGGTTCATTTACACACGTTTTGAGGTAAAATGTGAGATGATATCTCACACCGTTCAAAAGTTATACCCAATATACCGAGGTACCAGAGGGGTGGATACCACCCCCCTAGATTTTCGACTATATCTTATCCGTCATTTAATATTAAGAGACACAAATTATACCATTCTATAGAGGGAATGTGGGGCTACATTTCTATGGTCACTGAGTTGACCTGAGACAACCGGAAGTGCTCAAAATAAATAATAATACGCGTAATATGCGTGAAAAATGGCTGAATGGAAGGACTCCCCCTTAGTTTTTTGTCTGTAGCGTATTCATTTGTCTTCCTGGAAGAGAAACAAAGATACTATTCTTTAGAGGGAATGAAGGGCTTCATTTGCATACCTACATCTTTGTCTTTTGAACACCGGAAGTGATCAAAATAAATAATAATACGCGTAATCTGTGTGAAAATGGCTGAATACAGCATTACAACGTAAACCGATATATATGTATGGATATATATGTATGGATGTACATTTATACTATATAAACATGTGTAGGGATGATTTTGTGTATCTTTTATACATAGATTAGTTTCAAAACACACATAATCTTATATTTGTTTATCCAAAAAGTACAAAATGTACGCAGTAATATACAATATTGCTAATTAATGAGTTCCGTTGTTAAAAGTGATGTAATTTCGATGTGCATTCACATAATGTACAACTAAATATACCATTCTGTGCAGAAACGAATGCTGAATCCAATGCTATATTACAAGTTATGATATGTAAAACCAAACACGAAATCCAGGGGGGTGGTAACCACCCCCCCTTGGTAGCCAGTGTTACAAAAAAAGCTTGGTAGCTCAGTGCTGAAGATGAGCTATATTATTCGTAAAAGTTTTTAGGTTTTACTGTAATTCATTTATTAACACGAATATTCAAATTCTATCAACATTCAACCGAATACGAATATTCGACACATGTCTGCTGGCAATCCATCGGAACATTGCTTGGCAACTTTGCTGACAACTTAGACTATGCGCAGAACACAGCAGAATATAAGAGAAGAGATAGAAAAGTGTATAGAATAGGAGTAATACGACTAGCTGGGACTCATTAGGTAGACCCAGAATGGACCAGGCATAGTATTAGACTTGAATAATCAGCTGAAGCTCTGGCCATTGATTAAGTTACCGTTGATCATTATATATAGCAATACTCACAGTTTTTAAAAGGTGTGTAATGAGAATTTGTATCATATGAAAGCGACGCTCTAGTAGTCATCATTATATTAATTGTGCTATTATCATGACTTCATGCAAGACCGAATACTGTTATAATTGCTATTATGAATTTATTAAGCGCCACTGTATAGTGACCAAGAATCATTCGATGGCGCTGAGCAAATGTGAGCGAAGGACTTACTCAATGTCCCTACACAGAAACCGTTTCAGAGGAAGAGGAGGTTCGAACCCATACTCTCTGTGTTGCTTAACAACATCTTATGGCTGCCAGGGCCGTTGACGTCGACCTCCTCCTTTCTCCGGGCTTTGTACTGACACTACCAGACTACGCACAGTTCCAGAGTTATTATTTTTTAATTAACTTAATTCAATTAATTCAATGACATTTTATTGCGCCAGAGTTACAGTAGGCCTACGGGCAGTGGCTGAGTTTGAATCCGTATATTTAAGAGGCCTTTGGGTTCATGTTGTTATGTTGAAAGGATACCCCAATACTTAACCGATCCCTGTGTGTGTCCACAGTTTAACGGCAGCTTATGAGAACATAGGCCGTTTCCGCCGACAAAGATTAATTTTTGGCATATTACAGCTCTTTAACCGATCCCTGAACCCGAATGACGGTAATTATAATCAATGTTAGCATCTTTTTAAAGGTGTCTAAAGTGTCTAAATATTACTGAGCTTACTCTTATGTGTATCCAGGCTAGAGTTGTGTTTATCCTTCAACATAAGGAATCCACTATTACACTTAAATAAAATTCGCCAATGCCGTACTCCGGCGGTAGTGCCAGTCTCAAGCCTGGACAAAGGAGGAGGGCGACGTTTATCATCTTTGTTACGACGCAGCATCGTTATACAGTTAACACTATTTAACTGAAATATCTATGAATTGGTAGATTGTGACCGTTTAGTAATTGACATTTCAGCTAATTAGGAAACATTTAAGTTGTAGAAGAAACAATGAACGTATTCTTCAGAACAATTTAATTCGAGTCACCAGCAGATGTCGTTTTTTCCATCGTGGCATATTGCACTTTATTTAACCAAACTCTCCACGCAGTAAAAAACTTCAGACTTGTGCCATCTCCTCGCCATTAATACTTAGCCTATTATTAGTATATAATATTATATATTCGTTTAAATTAATTGAGAAAAACAATCTGACAAAAACGCAGAAATGCTAACATGAGTGACAATGGATAATTAAAGTTCATTAGACGATTTCAGAATAAACTAGTAAATATTTTTTTATATAATGATCTTGGAATAAATTGAGAGTTGTCCTTGGGTGGGAGAATATGGTTGTGTGCTCTAGGTCTTAATTGGTGAGAGGAGAGGGGTCGGAGTGGAGGTAGCAGTTGGTGAAGTACATGCTTAGGGTTGAGTAATAATTATCGAGAAAAGGAGTTTCGCATCGGCTATATTGGCAAGTTCAGAGACTGTTGGAAAGGATTGCTCTAGGTAACCTAGGCGTTTGGCTCTTTTTAGGAGTTTTTCAAGGCGTTCTTTATCGGAAGCCAGCGTGATACCCCACCAGGATGGGGAGGCATGTAGAAGTTTAGCAACGGTAGTGGCTTTGGAAGTGCCGTTGTTTCCTCATACCCATGGTCTTGTTTATATTAATTTTTCCGACATTCTATCGAAATCAAATTTAGACTATACAACACTCTCTGCAGGCTCACCGACAGAAATGCCTGGCCCCTAGGCAGAGCATTGACGAGATTCTAAACAATCTTTATGCTTTATGAGGATTTTTTAAACGAAACAAATTGAATAAATGTGCGACTACCGATTTTTGCATTTTCAAGTTTTAGGTTTTTTTCTGCTCCGGATGTGTGTTTATATCCCACGGTTACAAAAAATTCCTAATGGTATAATTAAAATCGTACATCGCATAATCTAGCAGAGAAAGGTTCCTCGAAGGAAGTGAGCGTTTCGCGTTCTAAAGAAAAAAAGAAAATTAAAGTCATATTCAGATGCTTGAGGTTTAAACCGATTGTAGGTAAATGTTAGTAATATTTTATTTAAAAAGGCACAAATCATAAACTTTCAATAAGTGATTATAATATTTTTCCCTATATTCATTGTGGGCGCAGCACGGTCCCCTAAAAGTCGCCAGTTCCCTGGGCATTGCCTCTGCCCCTCTCGGCGGGTCTGACTCTCTGCAGTCCCCGATGACAATTCGACATCATCGCTTGGTCGTCTGCAAATCATTGAGCCTCAATCAGCATGGCACCCACATTATTTATTTCCTCTTTCCTATTCTCATAATTATTATGCCTTTCGGATTAGTTTTGGTTAATTGCAGTTTAGCGACGCTGTGTCATATTAGAGACGTTGATACAAACCACACGCAAAATTTTAAGGTGGACGGAATATATTGGCAAAGGGATTTCTTATTGGCGGTGTCTAAATTCAACTCTTCATTTTTTTATTCCATAGTTTAACGTCATCATATGACACCAAAGGCCGTTGACGACAATTCAAAATTATATACAATGCAGTTGAAACTAACTTGATACAGCTAAAGGCACTACCAGAAACAGTACTTTACAATGTCACTAATATTCATTGTTTAGCAGCATAATATTATAGTTCAGATACTAATGTCAATGCTACTTGCATAAGAAAACACACTGTAAGATGGTCTTTCATGCAAATTATACACTGTTTTGCAGCAGTTATCACACATAGATTTTTTAAATGTAAAATGAAAAGATTCCTGATAAGCAGCAATAATGTACATGAGGTTTCCAATCCAGCTATTCAATTATATAACTCTTCATTTGGTTGGTCACTTACTATTTAACGACGCTGCCGAAATACAATTATAATTAGCGTGTACCCCTTTCTCCAGTCTGGTCTGGCACTACCAGAAAACGAACAGTGGTGAAGTTATTATTTTCATTAATTAAAATTTATTAATTCAATGACATGACATTTTACTTCACCAAAGGCGCTTGATATCGTTAGAAAATTAATTATTTGTTTACACGTTCTACAGGCGACACAAGCGACGATTGAACCCGATTGACGTTAATTATATTCGATCTAAGTGTCTATTTTAAGGTGTCTAAATTGAACTTATAATTTTTTACATCCAGTGTAGAGTTGTGTTTATCTTTGAACAGAACTTATAACCAATTCTCACGATTATGTTTTTAAGAATCGTTATCGTAAACTCCCAATTTCTATAGAGCTACTGTAAAACTAACCGCCGGGCATCAGCTTATTCACGAGCACTGATCCGTAACAGTTGGGTGCCCAGATATCGACGTCCAGTGGAAGACCGAGTGTTGCTGCCAGAGAGAAGAGAGAGAGGAGGCTGAGGGGATGCTAAGGATGGTTTTGTTGATGATGAATACGATTGGAAGGGTGAGAGCACACACGTGAAGCCAACTAACGGATTCCAATCCATAGCTAACGGATAGCATCAAGTTCCAAGTCTAAATGAACTAAGCAGCGACGATAGTGTTGAAGCGACGACAGACGGTAGCATCTGCAGGAAACGTTAATGCCACCGCCCAACAGTTCCTCATTAGTGGTAGATGACGCACGTCCGGTTATTCCTCGTTCCGCCGGGTGAACGTAGAACAGATATTCGTCGTTTGACTGTTCGTGAATCGAAGCTCCATCAGTGACTATCAGTCGATGTCACTCCACAGACCGTCGTCGATCCTACTACACCAAGACGAAAACTCAGCAGAATATGGCGTACATCGTCCACAGTCAGATCGCACACTCGACGAGGAAGAAAACATAGATAAGGAAATACTAATCATTTAAGCAAGGACGTTGATCCTACTCCAATAAGACGAAAATTCCCGACAACAGATGGCGTACGTGATCCATATATCGCACACTCGACGAGGGAGACAACATAATTATTAATAATCATTTAAGCAAGGACGAAACTTTGTCCCACGAAGTGATGGTGAAAATTCCCCTATTACCTTGTCGCCAGCTTCTCCCTTCTTCCCTCTCCCTTTCCTCTCCCTCCCTATTTTTCATACAAACTTCAAATGATACTTTCAACTACAACAAGACGGACGACGTCACCAATTTCTGCAGCACACCACAATAAGATAGTAAGCATACGCGTAGACATCTATCATCATTGCGGTAGCTAAATGTGCAGGAATACACTGCCGTTAATTGTCGTTGCTTTAAACAAAAAAAGCACAAAAGTATTTCAGCACATGCCCAAATAGTGGTGGTTACTGTCGCAACCACTTTATAAAGGGTTGGTGATTAAGTAAGTATATTCTTTATGAAACCAACTGCATATCCGCACTCCAGTTTACAGACGTCTTAATGTAATCTTGTGACAACATATACTATTTACCATTATACTTTACAAATAACAATTTGATAAAAACAGCACACACACACTAGATGATACATGTAATTTATAAAGTCGGCCTTCTCAGGTATCTAGCACACTCGAATATAAGTTTCATTCAGTAACAAAATTACTTGGTCATAATATATGAAACGATTGAATAACGCTAACAAAATTATTTATACCTTAAGGTTAAGGTTAAAATGTTTTACAGTTGCCAAAATTGCGGTTCTGAAGTGACTATATTGGGCAACGTGGAAGCTGTGCTGCAATGGTCGCACCTCAATCTGGAACAGGCTTCCATAATAATAATAATCTTTTCTTTATTGAAGCGCCTGACAAACGCACTGCGCTGTACATTAACATGTTATGCAATTTAAATCTGAACTACTAACAGAACAGACAGCCTGCAATACAACAGCGCTAATAGCAGCCTACAAAGCATATCCGCTCTACGGTGCTCGAACTCGGTACCTCTCGCTCTCTACGCCATATGTTATCCAATGCGCTATCGGTGACATTAGCTTTCTTCTTTCTTTAAAAATTACCTTTATATCAGATTCATTAGCTTAATACTTAATGGGTAAAGTAAATATGTTGTCCCCATGCCTGCACTACTTGTCAATTTAATAGCTTCAGAATTCTTAGTACTTGATTGTGGAACTCTTTATGGATGATATTAACAGGGAATCTCTATACTTTCAAGAAAAAAATATAAAAAATATTGTTATTAAAATATTCTAATGTTGATGTGTAGCTTTTGGTCAATATACCTGTACCTGCATTTAATATGCTCACATTACTTATCAATCTTCTACGTGTATTAATTTTATTACTAAGTCATTATTGATATTGGTGGTATTGTGATGATCTACTGCTGTTATTGTTATTATTGTTATTATTATTACTATTATTTAAGTCCTAATTAATTATCAAATACGTTTACGAACAATATTCAAGAAAGAGTGGTCAAGCTTAGTATAAGCTATTAGCTTTTCTTGGTTCCCGTTGCACTGTACTTGTTGTTTCATGATTTTAACCTAAAACCTGTTCTGTACAATAAACATATATTACATTTTACTCCTGCATGCTTCTTGTCCTAGTCCTGAGTCCAAATTGGTCATAGCTCCTAAATATCTTAGGGATCACATTCGCTCCCCTCTCTCTCTCTTCAGTTTCTCATCGACCTCTCCGCTCCTTGGTTAGACGTACTCTTTTGTTCCATGAGTTAGGACCACTATGGCCCAAACTAGATCTGTTGCCACTATTGGGACCTCCCTATGTACCTCTTGCAGAAAATTTACAGCACAAGACGTTTATTGTTAGAATGTTGTTCTCATATTGACAGCAGATTGTTGTTAAGACTTAAGACGTATGTACACCAGACTGACCAGAGTGTGGATAAGCAATTGGTTTAATAAAGAATAACTTACTTACTTACTTACTTACTTACTTGCCTTACTTACTATGGAATGCCCTTCACTCCTCTCTACGTGCTACCGTTCTTTCTGGGTCTCTTCCTACAGCATTCTCCCTCCTCAAAACCTTCTTCTCTAGGGGTTCTTGCACTGGCAGCGCTGCTGAATGGCCACTGCTGTGAGCGGCGCTATATAAATTAACCAATACAATACAATACAATATTTCGCGGATTGGTTTATTACGTTATTTAATTATTTAAACTGTACAAATACGGGGCATCTGAACGTAAACCAAGCAGCAACAGCTAAATGCATTAGGCCGGCATCTGTGACGTCACGCTTGCTTGTGTACGGCCTGTCAATAATCTAGAAGGCCATGGTTTAACCATCTCATTATTGTCGGAATGTTTTTTAATTTATTGTTGTGTAATTTTAAGATGTATCTAATTAATGGTGTCTAAATACTGACGTGAAATTATTTCATCTAGTAGTTTATCGTATCGTATCTAAAGATTTAAATAACGCTTTTCTCAGAATAACTATTCAGAAGCGCTCTCAGCACGAAACCACGAGGAAAAGAAACGCCTTTAAAGAACGAGAGCAAAGAGGAAAACCCGTCATTAGGTTAAAAAAACGAAATCCACTTAGACTACCGGTGCATGCCTATGATTGCCTCTAAAATTGTCTATTTCTATTATATTTGAGATAAGCGTGCTATGTAAGGGCATAGTACAAAACTAGATACTTGTACTGAA
>JACEVL010002890.1:0-12500 GCA_020284085.1 Aporrectodea caliginosa
GTCCTTCACTCGCATGCGCTTTGGCGTGAAACTCCGATTCAGCGTTCTGCGCATAGTCGGGAGCGCCTGAATGGGAAATCTGGTAGGGGCGCTATAACAAGTGTTCAAATACAATACAATACAATACAATTATACATTTACATACAAGAAATTACACATAACACTTGTCATTTATTTGTCTCGTAACTTATTTTAACAATATTTACTTAAAACATTATCTGCCATTTTAATGCATCAGACTCAAGAGCCAGCATGAAACAACATCACAATGTCAAGTAAATGTGTCAAATCAAGGCACCAACAGAGTTCAGAAATGTAAGAACCTGCTGATTGGTTACTGGTACACAAAGAGACAATGAAATAGACAAACAGCCAGGCTACAGTAGGTACACAGGGTGCACACTGCACAGGGATTAGTCACTGCAGAAGAATTTCATGTACAAGTAACAGAGCGCTTCTGAGGGGTTCGCTAGTGCTTTTGAGGGGTTCCCTAGTGCTTTTAAGGGGTTCCTTAGCGCTTTTCAGTGGTTCCTTAGAACTTCTCAGGGGCTCCTAAAAATAATGTGCTTTATATAAGTCCCGATACATACATACAACACAGAGAGAGAGACCTTTGAAATGGCTATTGAAACAAGTTCTCTAAGCTCATCATAATCAGGCCAAAAGCATGAACTGACCTATGACATCAGGAAGGCCACACACTTCTTTTTCATCGAGACTTGCTTCAGACTCCCTCAAACGATTTCTCACTTCTTCAGAGTAAAACCTTCCAAGCAATTAAAGATTAGCTCAGTAAAACACTTAACACAGTAACATTAATAAGGAAATATTAATAATAATGTAATTAATAATAATAGTAGCAATTCAGGAGTCATCTTTTTGTCCATCTTTCAGCTGACTCAGCCAGGCTCTTCAAGAATTATTTGAATTTGCCATTTTCATTGATTCTACGTAATAATAATAATATTGTGATAATATTAATATTATTAATTTTATTATTAAATGCAATGTTAATATTATTAAAAATTATCAATAAAGAAATTTTGAATTTCTAACTAAAGTTCATTTGCACATTAATGATTTTCCACTTTTCAAATAGACAAAAATGATTGAAAACTAGTAAATATGAGAGGATAAAATAAATACTATGAAACACTACATGGTTTTAATGAAATGGCAAAATCAGGATATGTAAAATAAAATATATATAATTAGATGGTTTTTGTGAATTACAAGAATATATCATAATAAGAATAATAATATACTAGTAATGAACTAAACACTTACTTGTAGACGATGGGATTTTCAGTGTATGGCTCATTTGGAAATTCTTCTAGCCAACGAATCTGTCGATCATCAAGCATTCCAGCTGTCGGAAGCTTCATGTGAACAACAGGTATGCCAGTTCTCTTATGCCCTGCATTCTGCGTGATTGTCCCATGCTTTGCAGTCTTGGATTTCTCCAAAGATCTCACCAACTGAACCTGTCATCACATAATATATCACTTTTAGAATTCATTGCATTACTGCAAATTTAAATCAACTTTCGAACATGACCTTGTTAAAATAAAACCTCATAACAGCACAAGATATGAAACAGCTCACCAAGGTAATGGTATAAGTAGGGTTCCATATACATAATATATGATTACCACTAATGTCTTTGTTTTCAATTTTACTTTAGGTAGAATAAAAAAATTAGCAGGGTCGAGACCACATGGTCGCTATAGAAAAACACGTACATTTACATTCAAAAGAAAATGTAATAAAACATATGTTAAATGACATTATTTGCAATGATCTGTTCACTGCAGTATTCTCAAACACGAGTGAACACGATAGAGAAGGTTTGAAAAGCTCTTCTGCCTGAGGTAGGATGCAGAGGCGTAGCTACATTGAGGCAAGAGGAGGCAGTTGCTTCTTTATATATACTGAAATTTCCATTGACTTATGACCCCAATGACCAGGATTTTGTCAATGGTCTGTGAAGTTGCCTCCTCTTGAATTTAAATCTCGCTACGTGCCTGGTAGGACGTAGTCCTTGGATAATCTTTTGTCGGAAAAAACGGTAGCACCTTTAAAAAAACAAAAACGGAACAAATAACTAAAACTGAACCTACCTCCGCATCAAATATCTGACGATAAACCTTTCCACTCGTGATGATGCGCTGAGAGGGCTTTTCATTTTCAACTGTTGCCATAGTAACCCCTCAAAGCAACCCTATAAAGATCAGTCAACAAGATGAGCAGTCAACAAATCAATACCTTCATGAAATTAACCAATCTGCTTATTACAGAGTTAAGCCATTTAGTTTGGCTTGCTTAGTTTCTATCTGCTAAGCAAGTAGTGATGCATATTTATGCCTTAGCATTCATAGTTGTCTAATAAACATTTTAAGTATGTTAAGAATGTATGAAGTCATATATCATAGCCTTTTTGGTCTATAGCTAGTTGTGATTAATTTGCCCACCTATAACCTCTGAATCCCTGAAAACAACAGTGTCCAAGGGTATAAAGGGGCATAGTGATACCTCTACTCTTTTAGACAAACTAGGGCGACACCCTTCAACAGCATTTCCACTCAAGGCCAAAAAGGGCATGTTGTGGTTGCATTCATTTATCTCTGGGCAAAGACAGACGGTGATTTTGGTTCCTGGTGGTCTGACTAGTCCATGGACTCACTTGGTCTTTCACGTTGTTCTATCTAAGGGATCATACGTATATCCTCTACCCTGCTGATTAAACCCAATTCCTTCTTCCTTAGGGGTTGAGGCCCACCAGTATGCTGATGATGCTCTGCCATATATCCATCACCCAGCTGTATAGGCTCCTTAGTGGAGAAAATGCTAATACGTGTGGTCTGGAGTGAGCTTACACCAGGAACCCTCTCACAGCACATGAAGACATAACCCTTTAACGACGAGCTGCCTATGGTTTCCCATACATTTTAGTATACGCTCGTCGTTAAAGGGTTAACTTGAGCATGCCTCTATCACCTGGCACCTGCATCAGATTCATCCAACACAGCACTTACAGTTCAAGCTGCTACGATCATGATGCATGCATTCGTATGCATCACCGTTGACTACAGTACCAGCATTTATGCAGGTCTTCCTATCACCCACATTAGTCAGTCACACTCTACTTTAAATGCTGCGACGTGGCTCATTGGTGGCATATTTAGGTTGAAGCATATATCCCATTTCAAGCAAGATAAACTGCTTCGGTTATCTGTGCAAAAACACTCTGAGTTAAAGTCTTAATGCTTATGGAAAATTTTCTTGCATGCCGTGCTCCATCTTATCTAAGGGACCTTAGATGGTCTATTATATATCTGCCAGCAGATTTCTTCGCTCTGCTGTTTAAGATGACTAAGTTGTCCTGCTGATCAGAACTTCCGCATCCCAGCACAGAATTTTTTCATGATGAAATCAGCCCATCTTTCTGGTATAAGGTGCTTTGCAAACTGTGACTTGAGCTTCTTGTTCTTCCTTTGCCTTCTCTCCATAGGTGCTTGAAAGCCAATCTACTCAATTTCTCTTTTCAGGATGGAAATGCCTCTTACGAGTTTCTCTTGCATGAATGCATCTATGACATTGCGTGCGTCCATGCATGTATGTATGTATGTATGCATGGGTGGTTTTGATTCGTATAGTCTCACTTATCTTCCAGCTCTTTGGTATCGCCTCTCAAACTGCATATTGTAAGTTTCATTCTTAATCCATCAAAATTTAATCTGGGGGCCCGATAGCGCATTGGATAACACGCTGGCATGGAGAGCGAGAGGTACCGAGTTCGAGCCCCATAGGGCGGATATGCTTTGTAGGCTGCTATTAGCGCCGTTGTATTTGCAGGCTGTCTGTTCTGTTAGTAGTTAAGATTTAAATTGCATAACATGTAAATGTACAGTGCAGTGCATTTGTCAGGCGCTTAATAAAGAAAAGATTATTATTATTATTATTATTATTATTATTATTATTATTATTATTATTATTATTATTATTATTATTATTATTATTATTATTATTATTATTATTATTATTATTATTATTATTATTATTATTATTATTTTTTATTATTACTGTTATTATTATGACATTGATAAAATGTTAGCATGGTTTAGATCTTCCAGACAGCATGATTTCACATGCTGAGTGCTCATAACTTTGGTAGGCAGACCTGTTGAAATGAAGTTTTATACATTTGCAACTACAATTACAATTTACTGCTTGAAGCATTTCACTATTTAAGCAGACCATAATAAACGTAATAATATTTTACATGCATATCATTTGGTTGGTATTTGTCTGAAGCGGAAGGAGTAAATAAACGATCTCATCGAGGTGTGTTTAGCGCAAGACAGAACCGTAAAGAAAATGGTCAGCCACCTACTTTCACCTGCAAATGCTGTTCAAGAGGAATTCGTTAAAACATCCTAACACCGAACCTCTCTCCTGGTTGCTCTGTGACTTCTTTGAAGTAGTATAGTGTCCGTTAATCCGAGATAACGAACTTCAGAATAACACTCACAGCTAAGCCTCATTCATCTAAATCAGGCGACCATAGAGCGCCGTAAGTCTTTATTTCCTAATACTGCATTTACAACTCCTCCTTCAACTTTTAGGAATCCAGAAGTAATTCATTAAAATTATTAGTAAATTAAAATTTACCACCCGATCACTACCCCGTCGTCATGGCAACCACAGGAAGTGTGGCCATGAGTTTTGATGCTCTATATATTTCAAGCCAATACACCTCGTGATGACGTTCAACGGTTTAAAGCCGCTTCTCAACATAGGCCTACCTAGTTAGAAGTGGGTCGATTTGCACGATATACCGGTTCGATAACGCTATATTTTTTTATTCATAGAAGCGAAATTGACTATAAAGTGAGCATTCAGAAAACCGATAATACAGAAACTGAAGGTAAAAAAGACAAAACCGAAAAGTTGGTATAGGCCTACATATCATCTAGCCTAGGCCTACGTAGGCCTATATGTAGGCACAGTATAAATTATTATTTATACTGTGATGTAGGCTAGGCCTAGGCTAATTATCAAAGAATGATTTCTCAGCCTACCATTGGTTCCCGTTAGGGCAATAGGCCTATGCGTCCCGTTTCTGAAAAATTAATATCAACGTCCCACCCACCCAGGGCCGGCCCTAGCCGAAATGGCGCCCCAGGCAAAGCATACATTTGGCGCCCTCTGATCCCCACTCCACGGTCTAACAGACTAACCCACGTCACAACCCAATGATAAACCAGCCAGGACATTAGGTTCTTACGCTCAGCTGAGTTTTTTAAATTAGGGGCCGTCCATAAATGACGTCACGCACCTAGGGGGAGGGGGTCGGAAATTGTGACGATGTGTGACATGGGGTGGGGTCCGAGTAGTGTGACGTCACACCAGGTCTATGTTATTAAATTTAACAATTAACAACAATTTAATTTTAAATAAGGGCCTACTAACAGCACTAATTTTGAGGATTAAATTTTCATTTTTAAAATTATTTTAATGTATACGGGCACCATTATTAATAAATTTCTAATTATTTCAATATTTGGTCACCGTTAGATTTTAAAATATTCATGCTTTCGCTATTTGTTCCATAAAGGAGCATTTTGCTTCGCCATGGAAATTGGTTTTAGGGGGTCAGAGCTTTGTGACGTCATTTTCGGAGGGGGTCTTACTTTTGTGACGAAGTGTGACGAGGGAAAGGGGGTTAAAAATCGGCTAAAATAGCGTGACGTCATTTATGGACGGCCCCTTAGTAGGCTACATTCAAACTTGGATAATTTGAATTTTGGAGGAATAGTAAAGCATAAACACTTCGAATTATAAAAAAAAATTAGTATTACAAAAACAAGACAAAAGTATTTTTTTTGAAAATTTCTGTTGTTGGAGAAATCAGAAATCTTTTTATTCTTGTAGTTTTTCTTCATCAGGTTTCAGTTTATCAAACACAATATAGCTGAAAGCAATTTGAGCAAATAGACTACCTGCAATTTTAGTATATTAAAAACGAATTACTAGCTGATGACTGCATGCGTCTAATCTAACACTAACAGCTAAAGTAGTTTCAGGTTTGTTTAAATAGTTGAAAAGCCATCGTTTTTGCTTTTTGACACTAACTTCTGTTTCTTGTTCTTTCTTACAATTTTGAGTAGCCTACGGCACTCAAATAGCCTACTTCTGAAGCATCATAGCTAGGGTTAACATAATTTTCTAAATTAGGCCTAAATTTTTAATTTTATAAGATCAAAATTATAAATTTAGTTAGATATAAAAAAACTTAATTATGCCTATTGAAAACTGTTATTAAAATGTAAATGTACATGTTTTTACAGATAATTAACTAACCTAATTATGCAACTGCGATGTTTGCTCGGCAGTCAACAGATAAAGATATATAGGCTTAAATTGATTAAATATAGGCCTACTACAATATTTTCTTCGTTGGCATTTTCAGTCGAAAGATGTCACTGTGTCAGCATCAGATTTACGGAGTCAGGTCATTATTACAAACAAAGAGTGCAGACTGGCGCGAAATAATTGAATTTTAATGGTTAAAATAAAATTTGTGCGGCGTTGAAATTGTATTACTTGAAAATGTGCAATGAAATCAGTAATTATTTGAAATTTGTTCCATATTCGACAGTTTTGAATTGAAATAAAAATAATAATTGTAGTCTAATTGAAAAAATGGCTAAAAAAGTGAAAAACATAAAACTGCTAAAACACTTTTTTTTTTAAATGGCGCCCCTAGATTTTGGCGCCCCAGGCAACTGCCTGCTTTGCTTGTGCCTAAGGCCGGCCCTGCACCCACCTGAGTTAAATAGGTTTACTAGAGTGTAGGCTAAGTTCCATGCACCTCTGTGCGATAGTCAGTATGGAATTGTCAAAAAAAAAATAACTTGGGGGGGGGGGGTAGACGATTATTTATATGCAATTTTGGTGTGAAATGTAGACTTTACTATGGGAGCCTAAAAAAGACTGGGGGGTTGAACCCCCTCCTCAACCCCCCGGCAATTCTCACCCTGGCGATATTGCGTGCTGATAACGGTTCGTCTCCCGATGTTGACCTCTTTCAGAAACCTAAATCTCGGTGGTGAAGGAACACGCCGATAAATTCATTGAAAACCGAGCAGAGTCGAGTCTGTACCGTCGCTATACAAATGTATGGTATAGGACGATCTCAGCTTGTGTAGCCTACTGTTGGATGTTGTGATGTCGTGCCTTAAGCCGCAGACTGAGATTCAATTATTTCACATCACTGTGTTTTGAGTAAATTTGGCAGACGAAAAAACGACGACTTGTCCGACAAACAGCTTCTTTGAGTAACACCAGATGTCGCTTCAATGCCTTTTATAGCAAGAGAAGCAACATCTTGTTGTTGCAAGCGACACCTGGCAACGCCACCAACATGCGACATCTGGTGAAAGAAGTTTTACTCATGGAAACTGTGTTCATCAACGGTTTCAATGTATAGCGTCTCAAGAAGATTTGTGGTCCCGAACCATGAAACTCGGAACATTGAGCCGGTCTCTGAACCAGAAAGTGATCACGAGCACTGACCAGTTCCTCTTTCCCCATTGTCAGTGTGTGTGTGTGTGTGTGTGTGTGTGTGTGTGTGTGTGTGTGTGTGTGTGTGTGTGTGTGTGTGTGTGTGTGTGTGTGTGTGTGTTTGCGTGCGTGTGTGTGTTCCGCTGTGTATGTGAATTGCAGAGATAGTTCATCTCTAACGACGCTGTGTCATACCAAAGATAATAACCGTTCTCCTTTATACAGGCCTACGACTGGAACCTACGCGGCGAGCGGCAGCGTTGGAGCTTAGGCGTTGCTTGAGTTGAGCAGAGAGCTCGGCCTTTATTTTGGGAATAAACGAAATTGATTGATTGATTGACACTACTTGCTCTTCGCACTACATAATTAATTGGTAGCGTGTGAAGCACCTCGTACGACGATCGCCCTTACTTTGGAAACCTTAATTTTCGCGCCCGATTAATAACTAATGGTGCCATATTTAAATTTGTCCTGCATAGGCTTAAAGTGACTATCGGCCGGCGCTGCGTAGCGTATTCTTGAGATTTCTACAAGGCTCCAAAACTGTCACGGGAACCAACCTATTTGAAAGTGCTCAGAAGAAACACAATCGAAAGACAGCAAAGGTAGAATCGGTTCCAGATAGGGTCAACAGGCAGATACACGGCTCGCCTGTGACCATAATTTAGCCTATGCCTCCTGTGAGCACGTATACCTCCTGCGACGATATGCCTTCTGTGACGATACAGTAGGGCCTATGCCTCCTGTGACGATATAAGTTATATAGGCCTATATAAAACTTTTAGGCCTATATAACTATAATTATAACTTCTGTGATGATATGCCAGATCTGTAAGCAGAGCATCTGCAAAAATTGTTCCCACTGTTCCCAAACTATTCTTGTTCCAGTGATTCAATTTGTTCCACATAATTAGGCTAAATAATCCAATTAGGCAACATTTATTATAATAATTTCGATAATAAAATCCAGTGCACAAACAAAATATAGGCTACTGGGGTCAAGCAGTTTGTCAAAAAAATTGTTAGAATTAAGTGCAAGCATTAATAAATTTAAGTTGAACACAATATGTCTGAATTTGAGTAACTGATGGTTAGAATATTATAATTATATGTCCACAAGTCATGCACTGCTTTCTTATTTATTATTATGGCTTCCGAAGGTTGTTCTCAACTGCAGAATAATTGGGCTCTATTGTAAGTTCCAGTAATTAGCATTGTTATGTGTTTTTGTTCTACAGCCAAGTCCACAGTTATAAGACGGGTACTTGGATCCAATTCCCTGCTATTTGTATAAGCTACTTTATTAAACTGTAGTCCGTGGAGATGGAGCTATAACGGACTCATCAATGCCCTGGGGTAACTGGAGTAATTTACTCCAATCCAGATGGAGCCATGGAATGGTCGTCGGTCGGCAGTTCCAACTCATTTCCAGCCGACTTAACGGAAACATCGTCAACAGTCGGAGATATCCCATCAGCCCCTGCAGCTGCGTCTGCTTCCGGTGGGCGCAGATCATTCGAAGGATCACCGGAAGTGGTAGTGGAAGCGCCCTCATCCGTCAACTGGAGGAGGCACTGCTGAGGTCCTGCGGCGGTAGCATCCTTTGAGGATCCCTCTTCCTCGGTGGAGTTGTCCCGTTGCTTTCCATCTGGAGGCGGATGTCGGTGAGCCTGGCACTCGCATCTTCTCAGGTCCAGCGAATCCTGTTGGCGGAAGAGGAGTGTCTTTGAACAGCACGTCGTGACTGCACCGGACTCTGTCGTCATCGTCGTCGAGTCCTTAACTATCGGTGCCACAACCGGGACTGACTGGGACGAAGGGTCAGAGCTTGCTACTGTTGCGGCAGTCTGCGAGACAGTCTCCTCTGGCAACGGTTCGATGGGATGCTGCTGTTCTTGTGCGGGATTAACTGCGCCGGATTCCGTTGTTACGTTTGGTTCTACGTTTCCTTTCGGTGGATCCGGAAAGCGGTATTGTTCCTCAGCTTTCAGTACTTTAGGATTTTCCTCGGGAACTTCCACACTGGCCTTCATCTTTCTGTGGTACTCCCTGATGCTGTCGCTAATGATTCTGGCGTTCTGAACGGCCATACCTGACTGTCGGGAATTCATCCCCCTACAAACCTTCGCCCCACAAGCAACTGCATCTGGTGGTCGGGAGCCTCCCGTGGCCTTTCCGAAAGGCATGGGCTTGATGATCTTGATTTGCCTCGAGTTGTGATCTACCATGGGTGGACTGGACGAAGAGGATTCTTCGTTGTAGACGGCAGACTTCGGCGTATCCGTAATTGTGACTTCCGAGGGCCGTGCCGTCTGCAGGGGACTGCAAGCGTCCAGCAGCTTAAGAGCGGCGGTCAGGTGCATAGCGTTCTCCAGAATGCCGGACAGGCATCGAATTGTCTCGTCCGATATGAAGCAGAACCCGGAGGAAGAGGTGAACACCGGGTCCGGAGATTTCGGGCACTCTTCCTTCCGTTCCTCTGGTTCGAGCAGTACGGCGTTGTTCCCGGTTCCCATTTCGGATATTCTGCGAATCAGTTCGCTGTCGTTGTTCGTTCCACTGCTTGGAGATGACTTTAATGTTCCGCTGTATAGGTTAAGCTTAATTCCGCTTTCGCGGCTCGTGACTCTACCCGCTGATTGTGTACAACGATGGCTTGTTCCACCATCAACTGAGCCAGAGCCGTCGGTGACTTGGTTTGCTTCCGCATGAGTGGCTCTGTTGAAACAGGTTGCATCTGGTTTGGTCGATTGTTGAGCAGCACAGGCAGAGGGCACCACGAGATCGAACCTGCTGCTTCTGTTGAATTCTGGAGCAGAGTGTTCCTTCGAGACTGCACTGAAAGCCGAGGAGATGGGCTCGACCGTTGACGTTGGTTGCACTGCCAAGATGATGGGGAGAGAATCATCAACACCGTAATCGTTTGGCGATGGTAAGATGCGATAGTATGCGTTGTCGTTGCTCTGTGACGCCTGGTAGGTGTCGGCCTGGATCGGAGATGAACTGGAATCCGTTGAGGTTTCATACGAGGACAACAGCTGCACTGCTGCGTCAAATGCCAACTGACGGCTGATGATGGACGATGGTGTGTCTGGGTGTACTGACTGTTGCACGGAAGGTGACTGATGTGGTGGGTTAATAGTAATTACGACTGGGGAACTAGGGTGCACAAAGCTCCCTCTGACAGATGGTGTCTTTTCTTCAGCGGAAGAGATGTCTGCATTGCAGCTGGTTCCATTCAGTGTATCGTCTTTGGCGCTGAACGAAGGTGCTATGTTGCTGCCTGCAGCGCTTACCCCAGCAGCCAAGCACTCATCCTCTTCGATTCTCCTCTTTACCACTTCATTTGTTCCACTGGAGGTCCGCTCCGTGTCGGTCGGGGCAGCGGAGCTACTAGATCCGCGATACTTCGTCTCCGTAATCAGGTCATAGCCCCTCGGAGGTCTCTGCGATTTATGACTTCCCTTCCTGGTCTGCTTTGCCACTATTCTGTCCGGTTCCGAGTCGTTGCCAAGCAGCAACCAGAGGGACAGATTCGAACCGGAGTAGGTGGTCAGCGAGTCGCGAGATTTTACGATAACCGTGGTAGTAGCAGGAGTTTGTTGTCGGTCGGACTTTCGGGAACTGTTCGCTCTGGTCAGTTGGTCATCTGTGGGATTCTGAAACACAGGTTTCGCTGCGCATTGTGGCTTGGACGATTTCTGACTTTCCCCTGACTTTCTTTCCGGATGCACCGAGCTTTCAACGATCGGTCTACCTTCTTTGGTTAAGGCTACAACTTCTGGATACGTTAGCTTCTTCTCAGCACCTAAACTCGTTACCACAGCTGGAGAGATAGTTGCCTCCTTCACGGCGTTGACAGCGTATCCCGTTCCCTTGGCGTCTGGCTTCTTTGAAACATCTGGAACAACAGCCTCCTTGTTGTTGATTTCCGAAAGACTCGTTTCCACAGCAGCTTGCAGGGCCAATATTTCTCCAAGAGACTCGCGAATAGGTTGCAGATCGGGAAACTTTTGAACTGATTCTTCTCTCAAGACTTCCGATAGCATCTGCGCTCTCGCTGCCTCACAGACCTGAATTTTCGACGTCCTCTCCATCTCCTGAAACGCGACCGGAACCACCTGTTCGTCAAGGTCCACAACCTGTCGTAATAGTACTTCCGGAGCAAGATGACCTTCCTTCAAGTGAGTGTCTCGATCTGCAACTAAGACAGGTCTTTTCGCAGGAACTTTCCCGCTCTCTGTGTCCGTCTCATCTGGCTTCTTAGGACGACGTGGCCTGTCTATGGATATGGATGGATGCTGCTGCTGCTGCTGCTGCTGTTGCTTCTGGGGCTTCTGCTGCTCTTTGCGCTGCAAGCAATCAGCGCAGACTAAAACCCTTCTCCCACGAATGTCCTTCTCCGTCACATATCTAGAAATCGGCGATTCCAGACTGTCACTGGATGTTGACTTTGTATCCTTTGTCACAGTATGACTACTAGGGGCGCCGGTGACATCCACCTGCAACATAGTAAACGAACCTCTAGCATCAGGACATGTGTGAATATGATGCTATATTTTAGGATTTAGCGACCTAATCATAGAAGTGGATAGTCTTTGTTAGAACCGTTGTTATTATTACGCAGTGGTATTGAGCTGGCGATTAAGATGTGTACTTGGGAATTGTCGAGCCATGCAAACCGTAACTAAACGTTATTCTGGTGTTGAATAATTGGACTTTCATTATGTTGCGCCTGCGTTTCAGCTGTAAGATCCTTTAACCTTTTAAACAAGTCCTTCAGCACTAATTTCGCTAGAGTGTATTATGTAATAATGAACCACTGACATGGTCATCATATTTATTATTCGCCTAAGTTCCCCAACGTTTTGCACAATTACATTTACATTACACCTCATCACCTCATCTTATCTTGCGTCGTCTATTATAGCATT
>JACEVL010002890.1:15000-20000 GCA_020284085.1 Aporrectodea caliginosa
ACGACCCATGGGACCCTGGAACCGGTCCTTGACATGTCTCTTATATTAGCATTGTACCTGGCACTTGCGAACCTTTTATCCGTTTTATGTATTTTTTAAACTGAATAAACTTAAAGCATATTTTGTTTTTTACATTGTACGGTAGGACTGTAGGTATTAGTTTAGTTTTCATCATAACAATTGCCTTCGTTTACTATAACGGTTATTCTGCAATATTTCTTCTGCAATATTTAGTTTGAATAAAATTAATATTGTCTCATTTTCTGGGGCAAGTGAAACTGCAAAACTTTTGCCCGCCGTTGGCATATTATGACCTCTGAGGTGCCCTAAATTCGTAGGGTGGCCCTTTGTTAAAAGACGTTGCCCATGTCTCGTATAGCTTAATGAAAGGCATTCTATACTTACTTAGGCTCTTTGCCTAAAGCGATTGACGACGTCTCTGATCGAGTGACGTTCCCATGAGTCTATTATTAGGCCCGTGGCGCATTGGATAACATCTGGCAAAGAGACCGAGAGGTACCGAGTTCGAGCCCCCGTTGGGCGGATATGCTTTGTGTTTGCAGGCTGTCTGTTCTGTCAGTAGTTAAGATTTGTGTCTTGTGAATTGCATAATTGTACACTGTAACCGGTTGCGGTTTGTCAACCGGATTGTTGAATAAACGAAAATATATTATTACTGGTCGGTAGGCCTAAACCTGAGAGACTGAATTATTCAATTGTATCAAGTAGGACCGTAGCCAGCTATAATTGCGCCCTGTGCTAAGCGTAAATCTATGCAAATTATGAAAACATAGGCCTAGATGTCACAAAACAAATGAAAATACATTTAGATATACGATAGGCCTACATTGTAACGTAACGTAAAAGTTCTGAACGGCGATTTAATAATTATATTCAAACGAGACAACGACAATTTTTAAATAAGATTGCACAGGTATCTACATGTATCTATTAGTACTATGTATTTACACTCTCATTAAATGAGAGTATAAATACATAGTACTAATTTTGTCGTAAATACATAGTACTAATTTGGCGTTATTTAATTTTGTTACATTTATTTCATTTATGATGGATATTTCGTATTTCAAGATTTCAAGATAAAGTAACTGGCTTAGATTTGATTAGGGGAGCTGAATAATGTTCGCCTGTAGAGATGCATCCAAAATGCTGGTTCAACGAAGACGCAGTGGCACTGCAATCTGATAGCAACTCACGGGGTCCTCGCTTAAAACGCTCGAAAGTAGTTGTATTTCGCCGAGTAATCAGGTTGTTTATTTGTTTGAAAGAGCAGAGGCTATATAATTAACCTCAACATGGTTTTGCTTTAGCAGCTTGTTTCTTTTTCAGAACATATATATTTGATAACTGGAGGCATATAAGATGGGTCTTTGCCTTTGACATTCTTTAGAGGGAAGAACAGGTCGAAATCCGCGTTTATGAAGGTGTAGAAGGCCCCGTAGGCTTCAGTCGGAGAGGAGCCCTCAGTGATGAATTCCCAGAAACAATTTGGGCCGAGATATGAGCGTGATAAGAAGCAAACTGGTTTGGTGCACGGTGACGGAGAGACGCTTGCCTTTTCCCATTTGCGCTAAGCTCAACCGATGGTGGAATGGCTAAAAATGGCGGAGTGCCTTGTCTTTATCGTGACCTAACAGCCCAAACATGTCTTGAATAATGGTCTGACGAATAAATCCGGTCCAATGAATGGCCTTCGTGCGATGGCCCTTCAAACTCGGCTCGAGGTCAACGACAGTATTTTCGCAGATGGTAGTTGTGAAATCTCCGGCCAATAGGTCTATAATGGTCGAATCCCCCGGCAAGGTGTGAATCTCTTCCAGTGTTGAGTCAATACATGATCTGTGAAGTTTATTAGATTGCGCCAATGTAATAGCATCGATCATTACATTGATCGACTGTGATCCGACTTTGATCCACATAATTTCCATTTCTCTGGAGTAGGCTGCTTTGGGTAGGAAGATTGAGGACTGCATGCAGCTTCTGCAGCATATAGCCACTTCACCACCCCTACGCGCCTCCCGGTCGCGACGGCAGAGGTTGTAATCTGTGATAGCCATAGATGTATCTCTATGATGCTTGAACCTACTCTCGACCACAATAACGAAGTTTTAGGAACTAATGTCAGCTTAAATATCAGAAACATGGTTTAAGCTATCGAACAAATAAACATCAAGACTATTGTTTGGCGCTATATATATACAATATATATACCTATATATCATTTATATATATATGAGTTCGACATACTGAAAAGCAAGATAAACATCATCAGTGGGACCCCGATATCCTTGATTGTTTGTCTACTCTCTTCAATGAGGTTGCTCTGACCCGTCATTTATTATCGTGTTTGGAAAACTGTCCGCGACTGACTGACCCTGATAGAAATCATGTTGGCCTAGTATTTCCTCCTTTATTTTTATATTTGACCTATTTATAAGGAAATATTTATAAAGAAGTAAAGACGGCACCGCAGGTTAACGCCCCAGAAAGATCTTTGTTTGGATGGCCATAGCAACGAATTGTGTCCCTTTGTTTGGATGTCCAACAACGAATTGTGTCATATTTCGAGCATTAAGGCGCTTAGGGCCTACATGTTTTCCAGTTTGCGTGAAGCTTTCAATCTAATGAGCCCTCTGTTGTGTATGCTATCCATCAAATGAAACCAGTGCAAACACCCGTTGTTCTGCTAACGTATGGTGGGCTAATATGTTATGTTATGTGTGGGGCATGGATCAGACATCTGTAATCTTAGGCTGTTTTTAATCTCAAGATGCTGTCGACCAAAGCATATATATATATATATATATATAGATATATATATATATATATATATACAGAGTGGAAGAGTGGAAGAGAGGGTGAGGGTAGATGGAACAGCGCGTACATTGAATGAAAAACAGGGAGATAGAGAGAGAAACGCAAACGAGCGAAACTATAGAATATGGCAGCCTGATGACAACACGTCAAATCGTTCTATTGTAATAATGAGACTTTAATCAGATGCGAAATTTCATTGTGTGCATGAGTGCAACATAACATGGTTGTTGTTGTTGTTGTTGTTGTTGTTGTTGCCATTGACGCAGATGTTGCTCGCTTTCCTTCACTAATGGAATTATACTGGGCTTTCAGAAGCATTTTCAGCTGCAGGAAGCTCGCTTTTTATAGCTTATAAGCCTATACATAATGCAATTATTGTGTGCCAGGTGGACTTATAGTAGTGCACTGTGGTTGTATGAGAATATCGTCTCTAAGCCTCACTGCTCTTCAAACTCTATCTCCGAACAACTCCTAGGACGACCCAGCGCTCGTAAATAAACTAGATCCCTAGGTCTATAATACACGTCAGAATTTTTATGAGTATTAAACAGGACAACATATTTATGGGCTTTTTACGGGTCCCAAATGTGAACATCGATCCCACGTGGGCTACATGTGGGAATGCTGGTAGGGCGGGTGTCTTGCGCTTAGCTTTTGAGTAGCGCTTGTAGAAATCTTCGAGGTTAGGCTACATTATGATTACGATTGTCTGGTCCTCCAGCTGCCTACAAGCGCCGTCCTTGCAGGAGTCATGGCCCGCAAATCCTTATCTCACAACTTGCTTAGTCGTCATAATCCGGTAGTAGTCTGCCGATAGTAGTTTGATGCAGTCATAGGCGGAGACTTGGTCTTGGGTTTTAAGAACCAGCTGTCACTCGTAGCTATTATTATTATATTCATGAAATATTTCAGAAATATTGGGGGATATAAGCAGCTCCGTCCCCCCCACCTCAAGTTTGGGGGGGACCTGTCCCCCCTAAGTCTCCGCCCCTGGATGTAGTACCAGATCAGTTTGATATCTCTATGTTGAAAACCGAACTAAATCCGAAGTAGGTCTACTGTTACTACTGAGACATTCAAATTGGTAAAATCTCAGGAAAAAACGACTAACGCCGAAAGTCGGTGTACACAGAATTCTAAGGTCTACGTACTATATAGTCTCCCTTACGAATACAATATGTTCAGAAAAACCGAACCGAATCCGAAGTTGTTCCACTGTTGTTATTATTAAGCTTATACTTCATATACTGAGCAGTTAGTCATATTGCTGAAAGCTTTGAAGTTGACTGATATCAGCGATACAATATGTGTCCAGTGACTGACAACCAAACAGTAGGTCTAACATCCCTCTCTGTGCAAGACTATAGAATGGATGAAAATAATAAATAATAATAATATATTTTCTTTAATAAGCGCCTGTGCACTGCGCTGTACATTTACATGTTATGCAATTGAAATCTTAACTACTAACAGAACAGATTTAATTTGCAATACTGTGGAAAATGAACTCATACAAAGCATATCTGGATGGGGGCTCGAACTCAGCATTATAAGGTCTCTGTGCCAGATGTTACAATGCGCCACGGGCAAGCGATTCTACCATCGGTGGTTTGTTGTAACAGTTTCGTTATTATACAAAATTGATTTTAAAAAAAGCGGTTGAGACATGTATTACATATTTAATTCTGCTGTGGAAAATGAACTCATACCGTGTTTTGGATGTTGCTCCCAAATACAGCATTATAAGGAGTTTCAGAAGACAGCAAGCGATTCCATGGGTGACAGTGGCGGCGCCAGGATTTCAGGTTTGGGGGGGGCTAAAGCTAAAAACCTTCCATTTTATCCCTCCTCGCTGTATTTGCAGTGATTTCCCACTTTTGGGGGAGTGACAAACCGCATTCAGCTAAGCACCCCCTAGAGATGGCGCCGCCACTGATGGGTGAGCCATGAAGCGCTCGAAATTTCCAAGTGTGGCCTGAATCGCTAGGTCGTATATATGGGAATTGGTTAGAGAGAGGGTATCTTCAAGTGTGGTTTAGCGTCTTTGTGAGACTGTTATTACTAATTCCGCAACGCGTTGAACAATTATCGCAGCATTGGCCGGAAAACGAAGATACCGAGAAGTTTATGAACAAATATTGCACACCCGTATATTGTAATAT
>JACEVL010002890.1:25000-32500 GCA_020284085.1 Aporrectodea caliginosa
TTTGAAAATAATTTTAATTTTTATTATCCGACTGCAGACGCCGGATGAGTAGTCCGTGTGCATATATTTAAGCATTTGAGATAGAAGAAGAGCAGCCTCTGAAGTTAACCCTTAGGCAACCATGGGTATGAAGTGTTAGCGACTTCATTTTCTTAGCCTCGGCATATGACGGAGAGTGGGCTTTACCTCGCCGTTTCATCCACCCATGCACCGACAGTGTATACGGTCAGTGTGAATAGAAGATTTTCGTTTCTTGAACCGAGCTATGACCAGTCGTTGACGTTTCGAAGTTATATTCCAACAAAAAGCACTCAGTTACGCATATCAACGCAAATTTAGAAAACCCAATCAATTTATTTAAGAATTAACTAATGTCATGATATGAATTCCGTTAGAGCTCTATAGGAAATCTTTTCTCAATTACTTAGATCGACCTGTTGGCTGTAGGACGTTTATCCATTTACCAGGACTAGCATAACTCCTCGGCTATTTATCTTACACGCTTATTACTGTCGAGCTAAGTTCGCCGAAGTCATGACCCCGTCACGACCCCGTAAGACCCTTGCGTTCATCAACCAGACTGCAACTAATCTCGCGGACTTACAGCAGAGTCATTTGCAGCATGGAGTTAATCTTATGCAAAAAAATGCCCAGCTACGCCACTGGTCAGGCGTTCACGAACAAACGAAAATGAGGAAAGTTAATGAGTGCTGTCACTCTGCCGGGCAGAATGGATAACAATAGCCGCTGATTGCTGCGTGAAATTCTACATCCTCTGAGATTTTATTGATTGGATAAATGGCACTTATACAATTGCGTCAGTTGTATTATTCCAGAAGTAAAGACAAAGAGGCAATTTTCAAATGTTGCCATGTGTTGCGAGAGAGAGAGACACACACACACAGGCAAAGACATAGAGAGAGAGAGAGAGAGAGAGAGAGAGAGAGAGAGAGAGAGAGAGAGAGAGAGAGAGAGAGAGAGAGAGAGAGAGAGAGAGAGAGGAGACAGACAGACAGACAGACAGACAGAGACAGAGAGAGAGAGAAGAGAGAGAGACAGACAGACAGACAGAGAGAGTGAGACAGAGAGACAGAGAGACAGAGGAGAGACAGAGACAGACAGACAGAGAGAGTGAGACAGACAGACAGAGGGAGGGAGGAAGGGATGGCGGGAGACAGACAGACAGAGCCACACACAGAGAAACACAGAGAGACACAGAGAAACATAGAGAGAGGGGACAGAGACAGACAGAGATACAGAGGCAGAGATATAGAGAGCGAAGAAGGTTAAAACATATTAGATTTACGAGAAACCAGTGAAGGGCCAAATCATCAGCTGACTTTTTGATCAGCGTAAATCAACGTCAATAAAGACCCGACTTATAAACACCTATTGTGAGCAGAGATTCGTTGTTAAAACCAAATCAGTTGAGTGCAATCCTGAAAGCTGCCAGACAAAGCCTAGCAGACATAAAAGTCCTGCGCTAGTGCACACAATAGAAAGTCAAAGCCATTATTACACTCTGTAATTCGGGTCCAGATAACCTAATGCAATGTGAATCTCTCAAATTTCTCAGCGTCACACGAAAGCGGGTTAAGGAAATCAGCATCCACCGACGCTATATCAACATATTAAGTCCGCAAATGCCAGATAGTTGGGTCAGTTTTGATGCCAGGCCAAGTAATTAGGCTGGGAGGGGGGTAGAGCGCTATGTTAAGGTGGAAAGCATTGTATGCATTTGCTATACACAGTAGGCTAAGTCAATGCCTTAACTGCAGGTTACACTGTAATAATTGGGCTCTTGAACAGCCATGAATTTGAAACGAAGTTCTCTAAGATAAGGCAATTGAGTAAACTTCGCTCTGACTGGTCTAAACCGTTTGCCATGTATAAGTCGCATTTCTCTGTCAAAACGCCCTGCCCATGACCCAGACCTTACCTTGCGTCACTGCTTCCAAGCATAACTCACAAATAGGCCTAGAATGTAGGCCTATTAAAATATTTCTGCACACGGTTAAATCCCAATTATAGCCAGTCAAAGTCAATCCTACTAATCTATGCTATACAGTCCCTCTGTTTTGTTGTCTTTCTTGATCTGTGTCTGTTGTCATAGACAGTTACTAGGGTTGGAAATTGTCCGTCCAACTGCTCTAGGCAGATAGGTACAATTTTGTCCTTATCATTTTCTAAGCCAAAACATTCCAGTTAAGCAGGTCTATGGTAAAGAAGACCACAGCATAATCGTTATTTCCACGATTAATGTGTTGTCTGTTATTCAGCCTGGCGATAATGGAGCTTACATCACAGCACATTGTTATGTCACTAATGCTGTACGTGTCAGCCTGAAACAGATTCGGTCATGATGTAAAACACGCAGTGTCCTGCGGTAAACATTTTCGTTCAAATTATCGAACCATTTCGGTAACAGGCTTTTAGTCATTATCGATTAGAGACTGACTAGCTATTGGCCCATCGTTAGAGCCTCTAATCGATTATCGCAGCTATCAAGTTCTGTTCGTTATTCATGGCATAAAACAGGCCCAGCTCTAAGAACTTGTATCCTCTGCAGTGCTTCCCAAAGTGGTGGTCCGCGGACCGGTGCCGGTCCGCGAGCCCTCATGAGTTGCCAGTCCGCGAAGTGAGTCAAGAAACTGGTCAAATTGTCACGGAGTCAAGAAATGGCAATTATATATATTTTTTAAAGTCATAGCAAAAACACTTATTATCAGGGCCGGATTAAGACTTTCGGGGGCCCTAAGCCATGAGCCGCATCCGGGCCCTAACCGCGAAAAAAATTTTTTTTTGCTGTGTAAATAATTTCTGATGACCTTTTTTTTTTTTTTTTTTTTTTGCTTTTTCGTCTTTTAATTGCGTCAATTTTTATATTTCCTGACATTTAGGGGCCCCCGAAACGTTGCGGGGCCCTATACTTTTCTTTGCTTGCCCATCTTTTTTATAAAAAATTGTCTATTAATACCTTTGTACAATGTCATTTTTTTTCCCTGCCAGTTGGGGGCCCTCAAAACGTTGCGGGGCCCTAAGCCATGGCTTATTTGGCTTATAGGTTAATCCGGCTCTGCTTATTATGCCAGCATTTAAAGGGCAATAGAGTCATAGAATTGGCTAAACATGTATTTAAATCAACTCCAATGCATATTGAGGAATTTAGGTGATAGAAAAAGGAAAAAGAGAAATAATTAATCAATTTGGCACCGGTCTTCCTGCAGTGGGAAAATTCTTGCCGGTTCGTGACAGTGAAAAGTTTGGGAAGCACTGCTCTATTGAACGTCGATTCGTTTCCATGAAGGCATTGGTTTCCCAGTCAGGAAATCTCTAGTTAGAGCTGTTACTGTGAATGCATTTCCACTAGAGACTATATTTTATAAATTTATCACCAGTGCAGCGTCAATGTAGCCGACGTGTAGCTGATAGACGGCATAACGGTGTTGTAGCATATAGAGACCATTTTGACGTATGCAGCGTTCACTGCAGAAGGCTCAGAAAGTTGCAGTGTTCAAGTCACTTAATTGCCATAAGTCTTAAAGATTGCTTTAATATTTGGCTGATTCTTATTTTCAAAACTTTTGAAGGACTGAGATTAACAAACTGTTATGATGTGGATTCAGGCAGCGAAAGAGATTACTATATATCTCCGAGATCCAAGCAAAACAATTTGAATACGGCAAATGCTGAAAGCTCTGTAAGTGCCACAAACAACCCTAGAGAAATTTAACCCAATTTTCACATGTAGTAGGAGCGGTTTTTAATGCGACGTTTCGGAAATGCCTGTAGACCTATTATACGTATCATAGCCTCAACCAAAAAAACCGGATTTTGACCTGGCACCGAAACGAACAGAGCAGTTTGGCTATTGCGGACTTGGTTTGATATAGCGCCGGTGAATAAGCTGGTCTCCCTGACGTGGCTTTTGTGGGCGCTGAGAAATTTTCAAAGATTTTTTACATTACATTACATAAAAACCGAAACGTACAACTGCTGAAAAACTAATAACTAAATACTATGACCCAGAAGAATGGCGTAGATCCAGAGTTCAACGACATCTTATGGCAACAAAGGACGGTGACGTTGACAGAAATTATCTGGCTTAATAGTAAGTTAATACAGATGAATAATTTTCATGTGTTGCAAAACTCGGCGCCGTCGCTGCCTTTTATAGCGGATGTTGACAAACAACAACTATGAAACGATCAACAACGGGTGGTTGGAGATTAGAGGCGGAGGAGGAGGAGGAGGAGGAAGAAGACGATGACGAGGAGGAGGAGAAGGAGGAGGAGGAAGAAGAAGAAGATGACGAGGAGGAGGAGGAGGACGAGGAGGAGGACCGGTTATGAGCCGTGCTGTCAAGTACCGAGAGTGACGCTGAACGGCCATATCCCTCCACCTGGTAGGCAGACAATGAACGGCCAAGGTGGTCTCGTCAGACATCGATAAGGCAGGTCCACCAGACGAATTATCTTTGTGGCCGTTTATTTCCAAACGAAGTTGACCGCGTAACTAAATCTCTAAGCGCTGACTCGAAATCACGTTGTCACGCTAAGTACATTAAGTTAAGTGCTCAATAATACCGACGTTTTTTTTACATAGAATACAGCAATTGGCGTTTGCGACTTTTATGTTGAAACGCTTCATAAACAGAAATTGATTACACGCGAAAGGCAATTTCTGATTGTCGTTATAGAGACTAGAATTCAGCCGTAGCTAATTACACATTAACTTGCTTTTGTTATTGAATCGCACAGTGAAAACATCATAAAACATAATGGTTATTTGCGGCAATTAGTGCCGTGATGACGATATCCTGTTTATAATTATGAGGTTTGTGACTGTTTTGCTTTGCTAACCTGATTTATTCCGAAACGAGAGTATCGGCTTTATTTTGGAGCGAGGAGAAGATGGATAATTACTGGACGGACTGTGATAGGCCCCCATCAACACAAGCTTTTATGTAGGGACATGCCGTCTCGTGATAATTATATAGTACGCCGCCGGCCTGGAGAAGCTAAGTATCGGCAGAAGCACGGAGTACAGCCTCCAGGTGAAGATACCGACTCAGAAGCAACGACACTGTTACGACGGAAGAACAGAAGACCGGTGAAACAGAGGGCCACAGATGTGAAGACAACACTGATGGGGAGGGAGTGGCAGAGTAGAGGTGTTTTGAAACTGAAGCTGCTGTAGTGTATGAAGCTGATTAGTCTCACAGTAAAGACATTAGATTATAACGTTATCGGTTGTGCCATTCTGTTAACACTTTAACCATGAGCTGCCTTGGTTTCCCAGTCACGTTTAGTACACTCCTGTCGCTATAGGGTTAAGCCTTCAAGCCGGTCGCTGAAGCTTTATGCACGCCTAAGAGGAATTAAACGATTATAGCAACCAGCTTTCCCCATTCACCCATAATGATTGTAGAATTTTAGTTACTAGTAACTCCTACTAAAGATGTGTCCTATGTATGTAGAATTGTAGATCTAATAAACACCTCATAAATGATTAGCAGACTTCTAAGAAATCATGAGAAACATACAAATTTTATAAGGTCTAAGTTTGAAGCTAAGCAGGTACATGTACAGTTCTATGTTAAACATACTTTTTCGTCTTAGAGCTTAAACACGAAAAGATTTAACTCAGCAATAATGAGTACATTGTCCGTACACTGTCGGCCGGACGATAAGACGGCAAGGGAGAGGACGGCCACCCGCCCTCATATGCCGAGGCTAACAAAGTGAAGTCGCTACTATTTCATACCCATGGCTGCTTCAGAGCTAGCTCAAAGGACTGCTCTTCTCTATTTCTTAGTAAACTATAATGGTTGTTGATTCAATTTAACAGGTTATAAGGCGATGTATTGAAATATCCTATAGAAACAAAAACCATATAAATGGCACCAAAGGCTTAAGCCTTTTATACATGCCTCTATGTATCTATATATATCTATGAATTCATACCAGCTGCATCTTGTGTTGCTGTTCTCTTCTTTATTAGCTGCTCTTAGTCTCCTTTTCCTCCCTTCCTTCTCCTTCACCAACTAGCCTAGCTATGCATAATTTTCATGTATATAGTTTGGCGAATAGGACTGAAGCGGGGCAGCGGGGTGAAGGAATGCAGACTTGGTCATTTGGTCATTGGTTTGTAAATGGGTGTTATGCATGGTAGGGAGATTTCTCCAGGTTTCCCTCGCTCCTTTTGCTATTCACAGCTCACGAAGGTCCCTCAAAACACGATTATTCATCTGGGATTGTGTTGAAGCAAGAACAGTGCCCGAATTAAGTCAGTATAAGCTATGTAGTGTGGGGAGGTAGAGAAAAAGGAAGGGACGGTAAAGGAAGGGAGGGACCCAAGGAGGGAAGGACCAACAGAGATCTATAGGGTTTTGTTGGTTAGTCGTACACATGTAAGTTATGTGCTTGCATATAATCGCAGTCTTGCTTGAAGTACGAGTAAGAACACGATGAAGACGATGATAAGTGGATGAACGAATATGGATTGATAGAAGGGCTTATGAATGGAAGGAATGTCTATGTATGTATGTATGTATGTATGTATGTATGTATGTATGTATGTATGTATGTATGTATGTATGTATGTATGTATGTATGTATGTATGTATGTATGTATGTATGTATGTATGTATGTATGCATGCATGCGTGCATGTATAATTGTATATGCATGTGCGTATGTGTGAATGTATGTATGTATGTATGTATGTATGTATATATGTTTGTATGTTTGTATGTATGTATATAGGCATGCATGTGAAGTAAGTAAGTAAGTAAGTATATTCTTTATTGAACCAGTTGCAATCCGCATTCTGGTGTACATGCATCATATAATAAACAATCAATAGTCAATATGAATAAAGCATTCAACTATAAAAGTTTTTTCATATTATGGTTAGCTAAAGGTAAAACACGGTCATGTGACCGGGGTCAAAGGGAATAGGCCAACGGCTTTTTTGGAGGGAGAAACCTATGGAGAACATGGCCCGGGTTTGCCAGAACCGCCGAAAACAAGCAGGTGTCGGCTTTAAGGCTTAGTTGTTCAAAGGTTGGGCTATCACTTGGGAGGTATCGCTGACAGATCAATGATGATGATGATGATGATGATGATGATGATGATGATGATGATGATGATGATGATGATGATGATGATGATGATGATGATGATGATGATGATGATGATGAGGAGGAAGAGGAGGAGGAGGAGGAGGAGGAGGAGGAGGAGGAGGAGGAGGAGGAGGAGGAGGAGGAGGAGGAGGAGGAGGAGGAGGCACATACATGTATACATAATCTTCGTTTATTCTTTCAAACTGACACACCACAGTATGATTACAATTCATATAGTATGAACGGATGATCACAAGTTATTACAGGAGTCGAATTTAACTGTTTTGGCAGCCATGCAAGGTGTCCATCACGTCCTACTGGTCATTTTAACAGCGCCATCTGGCGAATGAAAGGCTGAGTCGCCCTTTGGGAGGG
>JACEVL010002890.1:37500-45000 GCA_020284085.1 Aporrectodea caliginosa
CTATTTACTGACTTGAAGCTACTTAAACTAATAGAGCAGATTCGAACATTACAGATTGGCCTATTTATGTACCGCTATGAACAGTTTACTTCCAGCACGTTTTAAGGGATTTTTCTTTATCCGATGTTCATACTCACTACACCAGAAACTTTAACTCTTATCGCATATACGCACACGCCAATACTCGCTTATTCTCCATAAAATCTGTTGGCTCCCAACCTGGAACATGATTGAGTGCCCTCCACCTACGCACTTTAAAAAAATGCTGCATGCCTACCTGATTAATGGAAATTAGATAAACCTACCTGCCGGATATTCTTTTCACTGTTAGTTAAGGTTTTCTATTTTCATAGTGTTTTGAATCGAGTTAATCATTTACTGTGTAATATGTACTATACTGTTTGCATTGCTGTACGAAACTTGATATTGCACTGTTTATCAAGGATTTAGCTCATTCATATTTCTGAAATGTTGTTCTAGGTGTCCCGTTAGCGGGACTTGATCCATTTTGACTCCTCTTGCTGTCCTGATACTTTATGTTGAAATGTTATGTGCCAGTGGCTTCAATAAAAGAGATTTGATTGATTGATTGATTGATTGAACTGCACGTGATCTTGTTCCTGCGTGTTGAGCCAGTTGTCGTGTGGCCTGAGGCAACTCGTCTCTTTCCGAAGAGCTCTGCTTTAGACCACCATCGCCATAGTAGCTCTTGAGGCAGAATACATAGACGACATAATAATCAAATTATCGAAACATCATTACCGAGACTCAATTATAGCATACCCACAGGCCTATACCAAAATTGTAGGCCATTATATTTTTCATTCTCTATTGAATTTCGTCACTTCCATGAAAAAGGCAGAGTCTGTCAATGAATGATTAAATGCATTAGATTTATATCGGTAAACAAGCCTCCATTATAAAAGCATAATAATAATATTATACTGTTGTATCTGGCCACTTGAGAAATTCTGTTAAGTCTATTCAGTTGTGGCCAGACTCTAGAAGGTGTGTTAGGCCTGTTATCTTTGACTGTGTTTAGAAGGTGTGTTAAAACTTCAGTAATCGTAATCGTAATCCTAATTCTAATCTCCAAACTTCTAAAGCGCCACTCGAAAGCCAAGCGCAGGGCACCAGCTTATTCAAGAGCGCTGCGTCTAGTCAGAGGGGTTGTCCGAGAGAGTAGTCCGAAGGAGGTCCGAGTCCGGTTCCAGAAGATCCGAGGGCAGTGTCGTTTAGGTCGAGAGTTGGAGGGTAGATGATCAGTTGAGTCGGGGTAAGAGTTCTTGAAGAGGAGAGACTTTAGTTTCGAGTGGAAAGCCTTGGCGGTGATGGATAGAGGAGCCTGAGGCAGATGATGGTGGGTGATTGAAGATGATGGTGGTCATCTGGCGAGAAGCGAACTCCATTGGAACATTATAGAGTAAGTGAGCTCGGCATTTACGTTTTGGTCTCACGAGACCCTGCTTCTATACTAGCCAAGGCTTCGTTAGTAGATTTAATTGCACAGGATAATGAAGAATGGTGACCCTTATTAGCTTTGGATGTCGTTGCTGTCTGTCCCCCGTATAGGCGCCGACTTTTGCTTTTATCTGGCTGCATGGGTACTACCCTGGGAAATTTTTTATATTCTACATTGCCTTCCTCAACCGCGGCTGTGCGCCTTCCGCACTCGCAGTTCCCCACTCGGACATTCTAGTAGGTCCCTCCCCCAACAAATCGCTGGCCCTGCTGCCGATAAAATAAAGGGTTAGGCTAAAACCGCTAAACTCAAGTCTTAGTGCATTTTCGGAGAAAGAAAATTGGGTTACGTGGTTAGAAAAAGTATTTGAAGCTCACGTGACGGTGACCGACAGTTGCCTCCTCTTGCTTTCGTATTATACTGGAGCTTGATTGACCAAACCCCACTACACTTGGAAGCATAGGCGCAACCACCCTATGGAACCCGTGGGACGCGTCCCCTCCAACTTTCGAACAGGTTGGGACGGTCCCCCCAACTTTTGACAATTTTGTGGTAAACAAGAGCCCAAAATGCACTCCATTTGGTATCAAATATTCAAAATTGCGTTGGCTTCTGGGGCTCCGACCCAGACCCCTTGGGGGAGCTTTACGACGCCCTCCGTACCCCTAGTCGTTAGGAGCTTCTTGCCTTCCTCAACCGCGGCTGTGCGCCTTCCGCACTCGCAGTTCCCCACTCGGACATTCTAGTAGGTCCCTCCCCCAACAAATCGCTGGCCCTGCTGCCGATAAAATAAAGGGTTAGGCTAAAACCGCTAAACTCAAGTCTATCAGAATTCAGTGCAGAATATTGCTGTAGATCTATACTTTCACTCTAAAACTTAACTTATCTCGCCTTTTAAAATTCGAATAAGGCTCGCGGTAGAAGCCTAGGAGGACATTTAAATTTTTAATGCTGCGACTGCGAGTGGTATTCTTCTGAGACCTATAATCTCAGTTTATTCATATAATAGAGTTACATTTTTTACAGATCTAGATGGTTTAGGTACTTTTATATCGAAATCATCGGTGAATTATTTGAGGTAAATAAGAGCCCAAAATGTACCCCATTTGGCATCAAATGCTCAAAATTGCGTTGGCTTCTAGGGCTCCGCCCCAGACCCCGATGGGGAGCTTACGACGCTCCCCCATACCCCCTAGTCGTTAGGGGTTTCTTGCCTTCGGCGCTCGCAATTCCTCCCACTCAGACATTCTAGTAGGTCCCCAACTTCTGGACCGTATACAGTTGCGCCCCTGCTTGGATGACGCCTGGAGTTGCCTCCTCTTGAATTTAAGTCTGGCTACGCTCCTGCCGCTTACACGTGCCGAAATTTGTGTAGCCTATAGTATAGCCTGTCTTATACAGGACATTGGCAAATTTATTGTACAGTTAACAGACTGTTACTGTTTAGTGAATTACTTGTGAGATTACTGGAATTAAATGTAAAAAGTGTAAATTCAAGGTCCGAATTCTTCTGCAGGGTGTGACGCACCCATTGAACTTTCTATCTGGGTGCATTCGTACCCAAAGCTCCCAAGGAGTCGGCGCCTATTATAACTCTCGCGTCTTATACGACCGACAGAGTTGCTCTTTGATGTGAAGGTCGCTTCTGGTTGAGATGTTCTGGCGTGTGTGAAGCTTCCGCTGTAAAAGCCGCGTGTTATTTGAGTAGGCTATCGGTTCTGTTTATTTTGAAAGCATAATTTTTCATGTGTTATCATTTACAATAATACAAGGCCTACGTTGATTGTAAACCCAAGCGAGTGTATCATTTATTAAGGGGACCTCCAGCAATACGCATGTATAACCCTACTTTCTTATCCCATATAGTTTGCTTTAATATATATATATATACATATGAAAATACACATTCCCTGTAAACATATACATGTACGAACAAATATTTGAATTATATTATATTATATATATACATGTATACATGTACATATATATATAATTATATATAATTATATAAATTTATATTCAGGCAGACAAATGAATGGGGTACTTGAAACTGCTAGTGTAGAGAGGAATCTTCTCAAATCTGTGAAGGAAATGGCTGACATGCTATCGACATCATGCAGAAAGGGGAGAGTGCTTGAAGAAGAAGATAGTTCAAGGCACAATATCAGTCTCTCGTGCAGGAGGAAGATCAAAAATGAATTGGATGGAAAACACTAAAACATGGACCGAACTCTCAGTAGGCGAACTGATAAGGAAGGCTGAGAATAGACAACAATGGAGAAAGATGGCGCATGACGCGGCCAACCCTCACTTCGAGGATGGTTGAGGGCAGGACAGGACATAGACCTATATTATTAATTAATCAATTAATCGTTAGAAATTTTAATCGATTAATTTCGGCTTGTTCGATTAATATTTTTACCTATTTCATGAGGTTGAGCGACCTATTTCCGGAGTAAACTATATCGCGAACAATGATAATGTGAAAGGTTTGAGTGAAAAATGTAGCGATCATTTTGCATTAAAGATAAATGCTGATGGAATATTCGATGATGGCGAAAAAATTGTCTTCATTGCAATGCACAGTTCGGTTACCGTGATTCAAATACATTGCTGACGTATCACCTTCAGCATGTGGAGTGATTGAATTTTTTATGAAGAAAGTAGTAGCCTAACTGACTCAGTTACTACATTTCACTAAAAAAATCCCACTTTTCGTAAGATAATACCAAAATTAATCGAATTTAATCAGTTAGTTGAAGTTAAATTTTGGGGATTAATCGATTAACTTTTGTAATCAGTGTATACCAGCCCTAATACATATGTATATCCATATATACTGTACATATATATATATAGAAATCTTGAAGGGGCGCTATAACAAGTACTCATAGTCTACATACATACATACATACATATGCAATATATATATAAATAATACGTGTATGTATACTGCACAATGGTCCTCATAAGAGCTAGGTAAAGTCGATTCTGTGTTTGGGTCTGTGAGTGGTTCTTTCAAGTCATGTTTACGTCTGTGACTAGTGACTACGTGCTTCGCGGGCTTTCGGGGTAAAAGAATGAAGCGCTAGAGACTAGAGGAGCACAAGCAGTAATCAATCATTTGTCTTTTGAGCTCAAGAGAAAGATAAAAGAGGTCGTTCACTCTGTTGCTGATGTTTGTGTGGCCATGGTGATCGTTTTTCTTCCGCTGCTGGTGATGCTTCTGGTGGTGGTGGTGGTGGTGGTGGTGGTGGTGGTGGTGGTGGTGGTGGTGGTGGTGGTGGTAGTCTATAAACGCCTGGCTGCATCCTTCTGACTGCCTATGTCACGCAACGTATATACATATGCGAGAGTTGCAAGATCATTCAGTCTGTCTTGCTTCACAACAGATCGCTGAAAACTTTTAATTTGCTTGAGCAAAGCAATGAGTACTTGTTATAGCACCCCTTCAGACCCAAACACAGAATCGACTTTACCTAGCTCTATGAGGACCAATCGTACATATGCCTATAGGAAATTCTTCCAGATAGCGTGAACTTCAGTGTCATGACCTACATTGGGGGCTGTAATTATTTATGCCCTACAGTATACGAACAATCAGTTGTATCCAAAGACCCTTAAATAATTGGTCTATGGTTTTAGCCTATTATACATGTGCTTTATTATTTACCAATCCGTCCATTCGTGGACCATTCATTCTTCCCTCGTCCAGGCCCGCTGAGAGGGTGCAGAGGGGGACAAATGTCCAGGGGCCCGGCGACTTTTAGGGACCCAAGCTGGACCCGCTATAGGCTTATGAAAATTATTATAAGCTCAAGCAAATTAAAAGTTTTCAGCGATCTGTTGTGAAGCAAGACAAACTGAATGATCTTGCAACTCTTGCAATCGAATATGATCAAGCAAAATCATTGAACTATAGGAGGATATTATAAACGATTTTGCTGCAGTTAAGTCCCAAAAGTTGCTTTTGATTAACATAACTTTGAAAAATTACATTTTTTAAATTAACAACTCAATAAAATCATAGTTGTATATATAAATATAATATCGTACGGTAGAATACGTAGACGACATTATAGGTTTTTTGGCTTTTCTATGGGCAGCTATGCACTGTATGCAGCAATAATTTTAGGACTAGTGATAGGCAATGTCCATATTTTGAAGTTTTAGTGATAGTTCTGGCTAGGGTACTTGGACTCCATGACGCTGGATTTTGAAGCGAACTGCAGGCCATTTCCACTTACAAAACAGTTATAAAGAGACATTAGGCTAAAAGACGGATAAAATCTTCTTGTTCTATCAGAAGACCACTGATCTGAAATTAGAATGGCCCCAGAACCATCCAAGAGTATTTCTTTTTGATCATACTGAAGCAAAAATCAGCCAGGAGAAAAGGCCGATGAGCATTTAATTAATTGCAATTAATTAAATGCATTTAATTATTTATAATTAATTAAATACTCATCGGTCTTTCTCCATGGTGACAATAATTAGTGCCATGCCAACGTCACAAGTGACTGCGTCATAATATAAACTAGCCTATAGCTATTATTAGGTCTTACTTCGTCACAATGGAGATCGTCATTTACTATGACCAGCGCTATATGAATTTTCGATGTCATGGCAACTCATTGTGTCCAGAGCTGTTTCTGATTGGCTACTTGCTGCTTCTTTTGGGCCGATTATGAATAAATAAGCGACGGGTCGAGAGGACGGGTCAGTTCCATCCAGGCTTCAAGGACGACCGGAAGAAGAACAACAAGATGGAAGACTACGAAGATCTCGAACTGGTAAGTTTGACCTACCTTCTTGTGCTGGCCGAAGGGAGGCTCGAATAGCTCTCTTCGGCCAGCATGAGGGTCAAACTTACAAGAGAACAGGGTTATCCTAGGCCTAGATTAGAGCAATTAGATTTCATTCATATCATTATTAGATTAACATTAAGGTTAATTAAGATCATCTTATATTCACCTTAAGGTTAGGCTTAGACATAGGGCTACATGGAAGTTGTTTCCCTACGACGTTCTCTTAGGGCGGGTTTTGTGTTGTCTTTGGTTGTGCAGGAAGAAGAACTGGGAGAGGACGTCCAACTGAGACGAAGGGAGAGGTCTCGCAGCGCTCGGCGGGGAGCGTCGGCCGCAGCAACGGCGGCCAAGGACGACGATGGCGAGGGAGCGACGACCCCTTCGCGACGAAGACGGAGACGAGGCCGACGAGGAAGCCGACGCCGCCGCCGTCACAGCCGCCGCCGCCGAAGCCACGGACGCCGCCGCCGTCGACGACGCCGCCACTAGACGACGACGCCATCGGCCGGAGGAGGGACCTCCTTCCGACCGATCGTCCGTCCGCCCATCGGTCGACGGGTGGCTGAAGAAACTGAAGGCGAAAAGATCCGCCTTCGCCGCTCTCCTGTGAACTTTTGTCTGCGGCTTATTTAATAGATTTAGATCGATGAAGTCTGTTGTTCGATCAATAAAAGTTGAAAATGAAATTACTTGTATTGTTCTTGCTAGGCTTAGCTTAATAGTTTATAGGCATAGGACCATAGGCGTTCAAGACTTATAGACTCTAGACAAGGCAAATCGATAGAGTATAAGGCAAACCGATAGAATACAAAGGCAAACCGATAGAGTACAAGGCAAACCGATAGAGTACAAGGCAAACCGATAGAGTACAAGAATACCAATCCTAGTCTATAGGCAGTGGCGTAACTAGGGGTTCGTGCGCATAGGGGGCAGAATTTCCTGAAAATTTTATTCTTACTTCCGCCAAAAATTCTGATGACCTTTTTTTTTTAATTTTGTGCTTAGGCGTCTGCCGCAGTCCCTTACTCATAAAAAAGTGGTTACACGGAAGTCACAAGCCTCATTTTGCGGAAAGTGCCCCTCTAGGCGCCCGCGCCCCTCGCCATACCTCGTGCATAATAGTTACTTCTTTTACTTTTTAGCTATTCTTGCCTGATTTCTTGTATTTTTTTAAAAAATTTCTAGCTGCCTAATTTTGCGCCCCCTGTCCTGCGTTCCCGGGGGCGGCTG